>CM041776.1:23980166-24222857 GCA_023374045.1 Limonium bicolor
AGCCCCATTTCGGTGCCATGGAGTTCCACCATTGAAGGGGCTTGAGCTTGTCTTTCCACATATTATTGATCTCCTTTGCTCCTAGGTAAGGAATCTCAAAGAAAAATCAAGTTTCCTCCATGTTTTGTGTGTGACCGAAAATATTCATTGATGGAGCTCCTTGTGTTACTTTGTTCTAGCTCCATTTGAATCTTTCAAGGACTAGGTGGAGTCCTCTTCATAGATATTCAAACACCCTTCAAAGATTAAGGTAAAACAACTACATTAATGTTTTGAAATAATGTAAACCTAGGGCTTACAATGAGATGGAGCTTAAATCTTGAATACTCATTATGTTGTTTGTATAATGTTTAGTAGTTGACAAGGAATCAAATACCTTATCGGTTTTATAAGGAAACAAGAAAGAAGTTTGTGTGGGAAAGAGGTAATATGCTCTCAATGTGGTTTAATGCATTAGGAGAAATGAGCTTATAATGCTTGTTAAAACTACCTAAAGAGCAAATGGTGAATGACCTAGTAAAGTGTTCTCAAGGAGACTAGTAAAGGAACATATGTCTTGGTGTGTGTAATTGCAGGTCAAAGGCTTATATATTGTGGAAATTCAGTGTTTATGGTTTGAGCAACTTAAGGGCCTAAGAGCCATGTTATTTAAGGGCCTAAGTGCCAAGCAATTTAAGTTATGCACTATATTGTGATGTAGTGCTTAATGTGTGAAGTTTGTGTGTAAAAATGTTCTTGATGGATTTAAGTGTTCTTGGTTGTCTAAAGGTGAAAACCTAAGTGTTTGGGTGTGAGAGTTACAAGGGAAGCTATGGCAAAATTTAGTTGATAAACAAAGGAGTTTATGTGATGAAATGAGATTTTAAGACCTAGAAGGTACTAGGAACTTGCTAAGTGTTAAGATGGTGGAAGAAGGTGAATCATGGTGTTCTTAGGTGTTAAGGTGCCATGGGCATTGTCTTGGAGGATTTAGAACTCAAATGGTGTTTTGAACACACCAAGGAATTGTTATATGAAGTGTTAAGTCTTGTTCAAGATTTGGTAAGCAAAGGAAAAGAAATGCCTAGTGAAGGTCTAAGTGAAAACTTGTGGAAATTATAAGCAATTGTGCAAAGGAGGTGTGTATGAGAAATAATGCTTTTGGAGTGGTGGTAATGTTTGTGAGACAACACTTTGGTAGTTGAGGTAGTAGGCATGATATACCACTTAGAAATCTAAGAAAAATGTTATAAGTGCTAGGAATTGTTGTAAGAAATTGAGTAACCAGTTAGTGATGATTTAGGAAAGTTTAGTGCTTGTTTTAAGGTGTTTAAACATGTAGGAAACATGTGGAAAGTTTATGGAATGATTAGGTAAGGTTTAAGGTTGGTTTAGGGGTTGAAAAATGATGTTTTGACAAGTTAATAACATGGTCCGGGACCTAGCCCTTGTATAGGTACCCGGACCACCCCTTAAAAAGAGCCGAGAGTGAAGTTTAGAAGTGGTCCGGGTCCTTAGTCCAGGACCAAGACCCGGACCAAGGGTAAAATAAGGCCGAGAGTACATTCTACAAGTGGTCCGGGACCTTGGGTCCGGACCAAGTCCCGGACCAGGTCAAAAGTGTTGCAAAATCTGTTTTAAAGGCTTCTAATCATGGGGAATTGAATGGTAATGGTTTTAGGTGAGGTTTAGGCCTTGTTTGGTGGCATATAAAGGCCTTAAAATGTGTAAACAAGTGTGTTGGTTTGATGTTGAGAGTTGTAAACTTAATATCACAAGAGTAAGTTAAGTAACGGGAATGACGGGAATGGGGTAAACTATGGGCGCTTTAAACGTTAAGCAAACATGTTACCCCAATATTAATAAAAGTAATTGTGATGTTACAGTTGTACGGGATTTGTTCGAGGAACCTAAAAGGACATGATATGGTGGACCGTGGCGACAGGTATGGTTTTCTTGCAACCTGTGTCCTACCGGATTACTCCGGCTTGTATGCCAATGTGTTTTTTCTGTATGTTTGCCACGTTGTAAGATAAAACATGTAATGAGTTTACAGTAATTCATATATGTGGCGTGTTCAACTCCGATACCATTTAACCTCGGCAGTGTTAACCTTAGTTAACTGAGTCTAGGATCACATGAGAGTTCGGTATTCGGAGTAAACGACCCGAACCATGGGACGTACTAACCACGGCTATGCGTGTGTTAAATGTGTGATATGTGTATGTGAATGTAGGGATCTCCCTTGTGTGTCTAACACAGTTGTAATACTGTATGATGTGTAGATGTGATAGACTCCATAGTGGGGTTCTAACTAATATCTAAAGTAAGTATGTACTAACAGTAGTGAGGAATCCGGTTTGGCCGGTCGCGCGTTGTTTGGGAGAGGGTATCCTTCCTAGCCTTACCCTTCTCTTTGTTATGATTGTTTCCCTCACGGGTTATGATCTCCCATTAGCTTACTCCAAAGCTTAGCTATTCTGACTTATGATCGGTTTAGGGGGAACATGTGTTTGTGTGGTGTGTTCGGGCCTCCAAACCCGAACCGCCTTAACTTAAGTTACTCGTCCAACTATTAGGACGGTAATGAGTGTTGTTGTTATTGTATAACGAGCTTATCATGAGACTGGCAACATTCTCTAGGCTCACCAGTGTATAAACAATGTTTGGGTCGGTTCCTAAGAGAACCACTCCCGTTATGTTATGTGTTTTTGTTGTGATGCAATATCTATTGCGGTATTATGTTGTGCACGTGAAAACGTGCAAAGTGTTGTTAAGTGTTGTATGTAGTGTATGTTGTAGGTTGTATAATGTGGAGTGTGTGGATCATGGATATGATTCCCAGTTTGTGATAAGAGGCGTTTAAGGATAACCCGATTTAAGGGTATGTGTCGTCTATTAAGGAAGTAGCTCCATTAGAGGAGGAACACTCTAGGGATGATGAATACCATGAGTGACTTATTAAGTAAGGATATATTATCCTTGGTTGAGCCCGTTGAGGCGAATGTTATGTGATGTGTGTTCACTGTTACATGCATGATTTAAATATAATCAACCGCATGCTAAGACGACAAGTAGTTGTGCGTGGCCCGGTAGCATGTGGGCTGCGGGATTACCATACCAGCAAAGGTGCTGAGCCCTTGGGGGCCACCCTTTCTCTTCTTTTCCTATTTCAGGTACAAGAAGCTAGAAGCCGTTCGAGAGTAGGACGGGGTAGTCGTTGTACATGGCTAATCATTTAAGTGTATGCATACAGTAGGTGTAGTAAGACCGAAATTGTTGTCGGCATCAGTTTATAAATACTCGGTATAGTGGAAGGTGTATGTTGTTGTTGTGTTAATGGAAAGGGATAGTAATGTGTAGACGCTCGGGAATTTAGCCCATCAGACCGGTACAATGTGTATGTATTAGCCTTGTTAGCCACGTGGGTGGCTAACGGCGTGTAACACCAACGAGTTAAGTAATGTGATGAGGTTGTTCTTCCGCTGCAGTTTATTGTAAGTATGTTAATGTTGGATGGGGTGTTACATATAGGATTTATCTCGTTGTCACAGCGGTATGGCAGTGTTGTTTATTTCTGGTTGTTGGATTTAGTTTCTACTTCGTTACTCGAATGGGCGGGTAATGGCAGGTGACACCCGTGTTAGAGTTTATGTTGTTTATTCTTCCACTGTAAGGCGTCTTTAATTATACATGAGGGATTATTACGTGTTTATCGAGAGGGGTGTTACAAAAGTGGTATCAGAGCGGACTCCGCTCTGATGACGAGATACTAGGTTAAGACTGTGAGCTCAGGGCTAGGGAAATTATGGGAAACGTTTGTGAGGTACGAGAAGATTCATCTTAAAGGGAGTTATGTTTAGTAACACAAATTGTGTGATATATAGCCTAGCCTTAAAAGGGCAACCATCAATCCACTGGTTGTGTATGATATATTTACCGAGTAATAATAGGACATTCTGTACTACAGATGTCAGGAGGAATAGACTAGGACGTGGTGGTGGTAGAGGTGAAGGCGGTGACCCCGCGAATCTAGGAGTTGCAGAGACGATTGCTGCCGTTCTCGCACAGCTTGGAACCCAGATTGGAGGAGCACCAGCCCACCCGCTATAGCCCAGGGAGACGAACTGGCTGAAGTCAGTTACCGAGACCTGACCACCTACCTATTCAGGGGAACCAAACCCCGTAGCCTTAGAGCATTTTATAGTAGAGCACGAGAAAGCCTACGAAGCTTTGCAAGTACCTGCCGATAAGAGGGTCGTCATTGCTGCTTTCCTTCTGAAGGATGCAACAAGCACTTGGTGGAGGTTGGTCAAGGACCATCACCTGGCTACGCCCGACTTTAAATGGGCTGCCTTTGTTGAACTGCTGAGGGGGAAGTACTACCCAGCACATCTCAAACAGAAGAAGCGTCGAGAGTTCGAGACACTCTCCCAAGGAGGTCTGACCGTGGATGAGTACTACGCTCGATTCATCAGTCTGCTGGACTTCATCCCCGGAGTCGACTACGCAGAGACCGTGAAGGTCGAGAAGTTCCGGGGGGATTACTGTTTCGCATCCAGATGGTGATGGGTGCTACCCTCTATACTACTATCCAGGTATAAACATTAGTGCCATTGACTCTTTGCTTACTAAACTACAAGTAAAATCTTGAGAGGACTTACCAATGAGATTTCAGGAGTGCTATGACGCTGCCTCGAGGACGGAGCTACTGCTCGGACTCGGGAAGAGACTCATTGGGACGAAGAGGATAAGAACTCTGAAGGAGAAGTCTGAGAGTGGAGGAGCATCTCTAGGCGATGGCAAGAAGAAGGGAAAGTAAGGACTTATCCCATTCTAAATAGGTTTACCATATTAAACCCTTAATGAAAGCTAACCCGAAAACCTTAAACAGGAATTATTTTAGAAGGAAAGGCAACAGGGTACCAGGGAGCAAGGGGGCAAGAGCCAGTCCTTAGGTTGACCGACCCAGCTATAGATGCTCAGCCTCTGAGATCTGTGCTCATATTGGTGAGAACACCTTCCTCTTAAATCAATTATGACCTTAACCTTTACCATAAGATATTAACTTAAACTAAATACCACCATTAGGCACCAACACAGCCAGCGCAACTACTATTTGTAAGGCGTTGCGGGAAGGACCATCCTGGGGTCGACTGTAGTGGCCGCAAAGTAGAGTGCCGATACTGCAAGAAAGAGGGCCACAACAGAGTTTCGACTGCTGATGAACCTAGAGGGCCGTAACTATAGACCACCTAGGACTACCCACAAGACCTCAGCTAAGGATCTGGAGTACCATAGGCGGTCAGGAGGGCCAGACATCTACTGATGCTGGAGCCCAGAAATGGAAAGGATCGTCAGGGCATGAGTAACCTGAACTCCAAGATACCGCTAGTGGACACAGTTTTACTTATCTTGTTTTGTACTTAGCCTTGGATGTTAACCAGGCATATGCCATAAGTATGTAGGAGTGTGTCAGTGACCACTCGCGCTTTTGTGTAAGACTTTGGGATTAGTTGTGTGTACTCAGTACCAGTAAGCTTTAAACCTTGATGGATTGTATTTATCTATGAATGGAATTTTATGCTCGCACTATCATGTAAACCATACTCAATGATGAGAGAGGGTTCGACGAGACCACTAATTGCTAACCAAACCTGCATGGCGCACTTGCTATTGCAAGCGCTATAACAATCACCATTGAAATTTCCATCTGCCTTGCGCACTTGCCACAGCAATGCTTCAGCAACCACTAAATTTTAATCTTTTAGTAAATACCGAAACTTTCATACCAGTTTTCCATACAAACCTTTAAGATTGGAAGTCAGTGAATCATGGGAAGACCTATTAGTCCACCACTACAAATAAAGGATTATAAAGTCACTGTTAACCATGTCAGTTTAACTGTTCGAGAATTCTCAGACATGGCTTAGTAACCGAATACCAGAAGTGTATACCCAGCATTTAATGACGACCACTAATAGTGATGAATGTTTAATCCTTAAGGACAAGCATATCCTTGTGTGAATAGAATACACCTTGTAGATGCACCACCGTCAAAAGGATGGTTGGGAAGTAAAGAGCCGAGTGGCTCAAGCTGTTGTGCAATCTACAATACATCCAATCAAATGGATGAGGGAAACAAAAGTGAACTAAAGATGAGATGTGATAATAATTAAACCAGGAGGAAAAATATGTTATAGTATTCAAAAGATTGGGATATGAGACCCGAAGTTGCTGAACTCAGCACGAGTATTACATGAATTGATTGCAGCCGTAAAGTGTGAATCAATATTTAACGTTTAACTGATTGAAAACCAGTACTACCTTTAGAAAGGAGTGCCACATACAATATACAACCCGAAGGACATGAGTCCGGGGAAGAACAAAAATATATGGTCTCAGCCACTTTACCATCTATGCCACTAGGACAATAGCACCTATGACAAGATGACCGACAGTGCGAAATAATTAACATCAGCTGCAACAAGGACATCCATTAAAAGGGAGATTGACAATAGAATACTTCACCATAGCCGTGTGACGGACACTACCAGTTTACTGAACGAGACATGGGACGACCGTACTCCGGAAGGAGCTTGTGGGCCTGACAGATTTATTTATAAGTTAGTCAGGTAAGTAGTAATGTATCAGTTAGGGTACCCCATGCATGTAGACAAGTAGTGTAAGGAACACGTGAAGTAGTCAACTCCGTCTCTACGGACAGTGACGCAGATTACCTTAAGATGGACGACAGAGCCGCGTTTAAACAACGGGCTACAGAAACCTAGAACTTCCAACGCAGAGTAGTAGATAATACATAGTGAAGATAAAGAAAACCTTTCGAAGCCATTAACCTGATGACAGAAGCAAGAAAACCCATTACGTAGGCGAATTGTATGTAGAACCCTCATAAGGATCAAGAGAATTCTAGATATCCAGAGGAATCTACCAAATGATGTGAACATAAACGTGTGACTACGCAATGATGAAAGACAAAGCTAATATACTAGTAGATACCTTAAGCAAGGAAAAATGTTATGACAACTAACGGACTTTATGGAATGTTTTGGGAAATGCTAACTGAGCCTTGAATGTACAAATCACATGATCATTGGTTCCTCTTATCTGACTGTCTCATTAGATTTAACTGCTGAGAGTTTACGCCTCTGCACTCTGTAGGACTGAGTATTTTGGTATTGCACTAGTGCAGTTATTATCTAGTGGGAATAGGGGCAGATGAAATGTACCAACACAAAGTGAGTATCAAAGAACTACAACAATGTGTTACTCTACTCGGAACAAAACCACCAGGAGACACGGGTGACAATCATTAATGTCATACTTCGCACCTCAAGCTGAAAATCAGTGAGAGAAGATACGCGCATGTGCACTAGTAATCCAAACGACAGGATATACCAATTAAAGAGGGCAAACTGAGCCCTGTGTTCATGGGTCTGCACCTCAGTACGAAGTGAGTGGGCCCATTAAATGGAATTCGGGAGAGAGCCAAATAGTTGAGTGCCTCACCCTTTATGAATTTTGGAGCCCGAGGGGCTAGAGTCATACCCGTCTCTCTGATAGGAGGGATAATCCACTCCAAGGTGAGCGGCTGTTGTATACTTGTGGGGTACGAGGGCGTAACCCTTTTTAAGGGGGTAGAGCCTCTTGGGATGTGCACATGCGTGCAATAAGTTTTTTTGTTCGTATGCGGGGTATAGTAGTTGGTTGGTATGCGGGCATACGAGGTTTTGTTTTGTGTGTTATTTGGTGGTATGCGGGACATACGTGGTTTTGTGTGTGTGTGATGTTTGGTACGCGGGGCGTACGTTGTTGGTATTGTTGTGTGTGTAGTGTGCACTTATATGCATGTATCCTATGAGATACCTGTTTGAATGATGTGTATACACCCATGTGTGTAGTACTTCTTATGACAATTGTGATATACATATTTATATTACCTTGTATATTGATTACATATGATATCGCCTAGATACGAAATGAATCATTAGATATGGAACATGGAATGATGGTATGGTGTGGACACCTTGGGGAGGTTGTCAGGGTGGTAGAACTGATAGGAATTATGGTGCTGATGGATCGCCTATATCCATATATGATTGAACTAACGCCACAAATGATGGCCACGTGCTATATATAGACACAATTGTTATGTGTAAATGATATATCACATAGATATACATTATGGGTTATATGGGTAGTTATTAATACACCTATTTAAGTTAAGCGACTTCAGGACGAAGTCTTTTTAAGGGGGGTAGACTTAAATACCCCTAATCATTCAATAATTAAATAATGGGAATTAAAGGATTATTTGTGGAATATAAAACCATAAGAAAGCACAGAACACTTAGGTGTTAAAAACGCACCTAAACTCCTTAAGGTCAAAGACGTGCGTTAAGCAGCACCTGAGCTAACCAAGTCATACAAGTCAACTAATGATCATAATGACCCAATAGTCATCATTATCATTTAAAACAAAATGCTCGGGGTAAATTTTCAATAAAACGAATAGTGCCCGGAGGAATCCTTGTGGGCCCCACAAGCCCTAGAAAAGGCCCGGGAATGCCGAAATGGCACGAAACTCTAAATAAATTATTCTTGGAGTTCCTACCATCATTAATTAACATTCTAAAGAGAATGCTCAAGTTAGATTTACAAGAAAACACAAAATGCCCGAGAGAAACGCTTAAAGCACAAAAAGGTCCCGAAAGTCTAGGGAATGTCTCGGGAATATGTTTTGGGTCTATATAACCCAATGAAACCCTATAATACTCTAATAAATATAAATACTCATTAATATCACATTGATAACTCTAAATCCAAATATTTCATTTTCACAATTTTTACATTAAAATTTATATAATAATAATAAATGTAAAATCAAGTCTTCATTGACTAAATTGGTCAATGTTGACCATTGACCACGAAATGGACCTTCCATAGCCGATTAATAAGGCTCCTAAACAAGCCATGTGACTATTCCCATGTGCTATTAAATATGGCTCCTTACTTTTTACTAAAATACAAAAAGTATACCTTTAACATTAAAATAATAAAACTTTTCTACCCACTTGACTACCCATGTGGCTGTGCCGATTGAAGAGGTTGTTTTCTCCCTTTTTTACGGCTGATTCAAAGCCATTCCAAGTCATGGAGTGTGACTCACCAATGTTATCTTAAAAAAGTAACAATAATGGTCTCTTAAGTCATAAATTAGTCAAGACCCATCCCCCACATTACTCCCATCATTTTTGGCTGTTTAGAGCCCCATTCTCATCCATTTGACAACCTACAATGATTGCTAATGAGTCATCAAAACATTAAAAACATAAAAAAAGACTAAAATGTGTTTTAAGGCAATAATTGATTACCTTTGTCCATTTGCCCCTTCCAGCCAAGAGTGAACCTTCCAAACTCTCTCATTTGGCTCCTCTTGACCGTGAGTAAACACCAAGCTCCATTGGTGAGAGCTCTTGCTCTAGGTAAGCTTATAAGGCATAAAAATGTCCATTTTCTTCATCTTTCTTTCCTCTTTCCATTGATCTAGACTCCAACCATTTTTATACTTGTATGTAGTGTTTTTTTGGAGGTTAAAACAAGAGGAAATTTTGGGTGTAACAAGGTAGATGGAGAAAAGTTCAAGTCTTGACCATTTAAGGTAAAAATGTGCTTTAAGCACATATCTCTTCTTCCTTGTCAATTCCAGTTGTAACATTGGTTCCCTAGCCTTATTGTCTTCTCCTTTCCATGTGGATTCAGTTGGTATACCAAGATCTACAAGGAGTAGCTAGATCCATGCCAAAAACACCATTTTTGGCATCTTAACAAGTAAATCTTAGCCATCTTCCAAGCTAGTTACCCACGGTTTTGTACCTTGGTTTAAAGAGTGTTTTTGATACTCTTTATTTTCTGGAAAAATAGGTCCGAGATACTACCCAAACAAACTTGAAGATTAAAGGTAAAATTTCATGATTTTCATGACTTTAATTACTTCTCATGGTTAGCTCATGCTTGAGTTTAATCATGTCTTGTTTCTACATGAAGAAAAGTAAATCAAGCTGTGAAGAAACATTACCTAAGGTGGTGAGACCAATCAAGGTCTTAACCTTGCTAAATCAAGGTACAAATCACTTAAACCTTAACTTTATTATGTTAATAAGTTCTTATATAGCCATTTCTATAAAATTGTCGTGAGTGAACACAGCCAAGGGTCATGTTTGACCTTAAAATGATTAAGGAAATGGCTTAGTAAATTTATCTAAGTACTTAAGTAACATAAATGTCAAAATTAAGACTTTATGTGGAAGATTGGCAAATAATGAAAAAATAAATGGTGAGGCCGAGATTTATATGTACTTTGGGACATTTATGTGTAATTTATTTTGTGAGCAAATCTTTGTAATAAGGCCATGTACTTTAGGCCATTTTAATAATGTAAATTTAGTTTAAAATAGGTTTTAGGTGGTATATATATTACCCCAACGTTTAAGGGGTTAGAGTAATTAAATCAAATTTGGGGGCTAAATATCAATTAAGCCAAAAATTAGGTGTTAAAAGGATTTAAAATAAGTTTATAAGATTTTATAAAGTTTTGGGGTTAATTGGTAAGTTTTGGAAACTTAGGGGTTAAAACCGTAAATAAAGAAAGTGATGGTCAAGGAAGTATTAAGGAGGTCAACCTTGACCATTGGGTAGGTTTTGACCAAATTAGATAAGTTAAATAATTTATTTAAGGTTATATAATAAGATAAGTATTTAATTGTAACATTTTTATAATGTATGGGGTACGTATGGTGAATACCGAAACTTAAGGGTGTACAATGGTATTTTAAAACACCCATGGGCTATTAGGAATTTTTAGGATTTTATTGGGTTGAATTTGGAATTAAATAAGCTATATATGTATAATATATAGTTATTATGTCATTGTTATACTTTGGAAAAGAAAATGGGGTGGAAATGTAAATAACCGAAAGTGTATGGGCTAGGAATGATATTTATAACCCTTTGTATAGTTTGGTGATTTTTAGAATAATATAAGGGGTCTTTAAAAGATAAGTTATATAATATATAGTTTTGATGATATTATAAAACTATATGTTATAAATTGGGTCAAATTGTAATTATAAGAGTTGGTGGGTGGAAATATAATTTAGAACTGAATATAAGTGTTGTTCGGAAATCTAAAGTATATATAACTATAAGTTATATTTAAATTAAGGTTTAAAATGTTATATTATATGATATATATAACATGGTATAAATTATGGGTGTGATTTTGGTAATACATAAAGATATGGTAAATTAATAAGATTGGTTTAAAGGATATACCTTTTCGGTAATTAACATAGTTTTTTGTAGAAAAACTATATGTTTAAAATGTAAAGGATAAAGATATCATATTATATGACATTAGTATATGGTGTAACATTACATAATGTTATGTGGTCAAAATGAAATTTAATAAGGTATAGTGTTGTACCGAATTTATAAAGGTTGGAAAATGAATTTTAGAATATGGTCTACAATGTTATAAATGTTATAACAATTATATGGTATTAATGTGTTTTAAATGGAATTAATATAGATTAGGGTATTCACATTAAATAATGTGACAAACTATAAATAAATGAGATTTGTAAACTAAGGTACATATTAAATAAACCTTAGGAGTTGGAATTATACAACATAAATGTTATATGTTATTAAGATAACGATCTTTATATAGGTTGTGATAATATAACACAACTAATGGGAACACCATCTCACATAAGATGATAAAATGTGACATATGGTATAAGAGTTTTATAACTCATGGAACTTACCTATATTGGTAAATATATACATATGCGAGAATTATGTATATAAGGATGGATATAGTTATGGTTGGAAACCATATAATAAAGTGGTGAAGGTTATTATATGAAAATAGTTTATAAACTATAAGTTATAGTTTTTTGAATTCAAATGTAGATATTACAAGATTAATGGATTATATAATACAATGTATTATAATGATGGTGGGATAATAATAATATACGATAAATAATGTGTTATACATGCAACCATAGGTTATAAAATATATTATGCATGCAACTGTAGGTTACAATACGTGCCTATGCATGCGATGAAACAGTTGAATTAAATGTACGAGAACGAATGAACTTATGTAAAAGCGTAACGCTTATAAACTATTACAAGTTGGAAAGATATAAACTTTTACGTTCAAAAACGTTAACCACAATGTTCTTATGAAACTGACTCCACTGTTAAACCAAAGTATTTATACAAGCATTGGGTAAGGAGTTTAAAGGATAACGGTAACTTAACGTATAACAGTTGAAATCCGGGGATGTAGTACAGGGGTTACTGACATTATTCGGAAATACCGAGTCAATTTGTCATGTGGATTGACACCTAGCGTTCCTCGTATTTTTAGATTACCTTTCAGACGTGCGCGCTCGACAAGCTTAGTGGACTACACTGCGCATCCTTTGTCTAAGGTGTACGGTATGTGAAAAAGGGTTTGACCCGGGTTTACCTAAGAAAGGGGCCGGAAACTGTTTGAAAACTTGTATGTTATGTGTGTGGATATGTGCATATGATGATGTGTTTAATGTGTTATTTAATTATGCGTGAGCATCCTACGGACCTAACACTACGTCGACTATAGATCGGCTTATATAAACATACATATGCGTTGGTGTGATGACACGATGGTTACTTGATGAATACCCTTAGTATTAATATTAAGTATATAAAGGACCTAAGTAAACACTTAGGTACGGGATACGACAATGTCGATCTCTAGAGCATGGATCTCGAACATGAATATAACCTAGATTACTTCTAGGCATGCGTAAGACCGATTGAGCGGCTAATTCGTATAATGTAATCTCCATGAAACTAAGAGTATATCTTAAACATTATGAGAGAGTTGGTTTGAGTTGAGGGGAGGAATCCCGATAGTTTACGAACTACCTGGTTGCGCATTTGTGATCACTGAGGGGTACCCGATCGCGTTCTACTCCAGGTAATTTCCCAACGAGCCCTAATTGGATCGTGAGACAGGTGGTACCTACTGTTGGTACATGGCTACGACCTTTAAATGGATGCCTTACGAGGCAAAGTGAATAGCCAGGGGCTTCCGGACCTCTGGCGAAATGAGCACCTTTGTGTGTACGGGGGGACTACTGTCCGTTGGTAAGGTCAACCGGGTTGTCCTAACATGACGCCCACTGGTAATTAATTAAACATGGTTTGGATGGATGGGGCCTTGATGGCCAAATAATATTGAATATGGAAACCGTTCGCTAAGGCGATTATACACTGTACTGTAATTATTCGATACGTTCGTTTATGTGACTGTTGTTGGTTAAATATAATGTCAATTTGGAATGGATGGATGAATATGTGATATCCATGATTATTACAGTATTAATTATATCTGTAAAATGGTAAAGCATGAAATCAATCTAATATCAAGATGGTTAAAATGACAAGTGACCAATAGGGTCCAGGCCCGCATACTCAGCGTTTATCGCTGAGCCTTCATGGCTTGTTGCAGGTTGCTGTTCATCGTGGAAGCCGAAGTACGGAATCAGGGTAGATGCTCACTTGTCGACGGTTATGGTTTTTGGACTTAGTATGATGTATAGGATTTATCTCGTTGTCACAGTGGTATGGTAGTGCTGTTTACTTCTGGTTGTTGGATTTAGTTTCTGCTTCGTTACTCGCATGGGCGTGTAATGGCAGGTGACACCCGTGTGAGAGTTTATGTTGTTTATTCTTCCGCTGTAAGACGTCTTTAATTATGCTACGTGAGGGATTATTATGTGTTTATCGAGAGGGGTGTTAAAACTTAACTCAACATTACAGCGGAATCCTTACAACAGTTGGTGTTACCGCCGTTAGTCACCCACGTGACTAAATAGGCATACTAAATACTCCAAGATCTAGCTACGGTCTGATGGACCCGAATATACCGAACATTAGTATACTAAAATCTTAACCAAGTACATGTTCTTAATCCAAGTATCTCACATCCTAATACATCATACTAACATCTCATCCATTTACTAAACGAGTGTACATGCACAACTCGTGTAACAAAGTAAAACAACCCGTAGTAATTCTACCTGGTCCTACTCTCAGGACGGTCGTCTTCTGACATTCACCTGCAAAATATAAACAGCAGCCCCCGAGGGGGTCTGCACCTTTGCTGGTACGATTCTCTTATAGCCCCCAAGCTAACGGGGCTACGACGACTAATTGTCGATAGTATGCGGTTGATTAGATACACAACATAAATAAGAAGTGCAATAAACATCAAACCACATACATGTGAACAATCACAACTCAAATGACTGAACGACTTAATAAGTGTTCGTTAGGTAATTGAGTTAGTTTTAACTCCTTAATCGAGTAACATTCAAATCTCATCTCAGATCTCAACTCAAACAAGTCAACCGTTCTTTAATCAGATTTGGTTATACTTAGTCCATTGTTTATTTTTGTCGGGTCAAAAGTAACCCTAGCCAGCGGCCGAGAACTACGCTGGTTCAATAAACAATAATTCTCAAATTAGTTGGGATTTAGGCTGATCTCACCACACCATCTTAATCTGGCCTCCCACCTCGAACTGTAATTCGAGGTGGCCGGGTCTGTTTGTCAACCCTAGGCGACGAGTCCGAAGACAAGCCCATTTGGAAGCCGGCGCTAGTAAAGGTAACCGACCTCCCCTTAACATATGCATGACCGAACCATTCCGGATTCCTCACTCCCCCCAAGTTCCAGTTAGTAGACGTCTCAAAGGCAATGTTTGTTAGTTAAACCTCTTTCGGTTATTAACTAATATTAGGAAGCGTTCCTTATTCACACACAATTCTTTACTAACATTGTTAGTAAGTTCTCAAAGGTAAGTTGTGTTAGTTTCAAATAATACACAACAATACAATAAACCGGTAGCATGCTTTATCTTGTTTAGTCGGCACACATAAACAAATAGCACACAAGCCGATAGACACCTCGTTAGCAAGCAGGCTACAAGAAAACCATACCGTTCACCGTTGGTCGTTCGGTTATCTAATCTCCTCCGGAGTTCCTCTTACTCAAACCCTAAAACATTCATCGAATCGGGTGGTTAATTCCTTGTAATTAACCTAGCTTATTTAATCACTAATGATTTCCAACAAAATACCACTAAGTCATTGTAGTTCAAACTTAACCACTTAAGTTATTTACTTCTCATTACACCTCATACTTGTTCACACCTCCAATGGCCATAAAATTCCACCAAACAACTCTTAACAACCATATATATAGCATTACCCAACAAGCCCCCTTCATTTACCATCTAAAAAGCACACTTCCTATGTAAAAATGGCTGGTCCGGGACATGGTCCGGACCTAAGGTCCCAGACCAATGTGTCTGATGCATTCTCGTCCATATTTATGGGGTGGTCCGAGTCTTTGTACCTGGCCTAGGTCCCGGACCACCTCTAAAGTAGATTCTCGGCAGGTTTTTAGTGCTGGTCCGGGACTTTATCCAAGGACCAAGTCCCGGACCACACTTTAAACTGTTAAATTTTATAGTTTTGAACTTCATTCTCCACTTGTTCTTGTGCCCAATCTTCTTCTAATCTCTCCACATGTATCCCAACATGTTATAACACCATTTAGACACCTCCAACCCTCTCTTCATTGGGTTACAACCCCATTACACATTCACCCAAATATTGTAATTCATTTACACTTAAAACCTTGAACATTCTTACATTTTCTTCTTATAACACATTTCTAACTTTATCTCAAGTGGCAATACTTACCAATTCCTTTCACAACTCTTTCTAGAGTGTGTTAACCTCATCTCTTCAATTCTAACTCCATATCTCATGGTCCACCAACTTAGTTATATATAACTTAGCCTCATTTCATCTCCTTGTACAATTCCTCTCCTTTACATTTTCTACTCATCCTTTTCAAGCTTGCACATACCTAAGCTTTTCTTTTCTAGCCATCCTCTTTAACACCTTACACCTCTTCTCATTCATCTTGACCATGCTAAATCCTTCTTAAACAACTTCATCTCTTTCACCCAAATCCACTCATTACCATCAAGTTTATATAAACTCGAGCACACCTAAATCATCACAAGGTATTATACATTATTTCCTACAGATTTTTGCACAAGTCCCAACATTCCTCATACCATGATTTTGGTGTGTTTAGTACACCCACCAATCCTCTAATTCCTCCTAGACAACTCTAGGTCATTCCAATCCTCAAGAACACCTTTGTTAACTCATTTCCACTCAAATTTCTTTTAATCATTCCTAGGAAATCCTTGGTCACTTTAATTCACCATAACCACTTAAACACTTGTTTTCTACTCAAATTTCGTCATAGCTTCTATAGTGTAGGATCGGGTGGCTAACTCAAACCAATCAAAGTGTGAGTCTAAGGATTGGTTTGACTCAATCAGCCTTCTTAACTGAGAGGCACTCTGTGAGGTAGAGGCACTCAATCGAATTAACTAAACTAATGATACGGAAGACTTTTGCGGTAATTGTAACAAAACAATAAAAGGAAGAAGGACTCTGTGGAACTCAGCAAGATACACAAATAAGCTATTTCATTTCCTGGTCAAACAAAACAACTTACAGATGCCCACTAAGTAGAAGAGATCTACTTAGCGGTTTTCACTCACTTACCCAACACACTCTCTAATCAGAACAATGGTAAGTGTAATGAAACTAGGAACTTCCTAGGTAGAGTCTATCTTAAGGTACTAACTAACTTGGTACGTATTCTCTCTCCTTTTTGACTTACAATGCGATTCTCTCTCTATCTCTAAGCTCTGAAATGATCCTCAAAGGAAGCGCTGAGAAAACTGACTATTACATATCTTATTTATACTCTAAGCACAACAGCAGGTCGAAGGAGTTAGTTCCGAGAATACCGGCACTAACTTAGTGGACAACTCCCAACGGCTCTGAAGTGGTCTTCTTGCTTGTGCCGCGATCTTCGGATGTTGAGGAAGACCTTCATGACCGTTGTGACACTTAAGGTGTTCCGAGTTGACTCCTGATTGATTTCCACAACCGCACGAGAGAGTCTGTGAGGTCTTCTTTGTTGCGTCGGACTCTATCGAAGAGGCTCACTCTTTGTGTATGTCAAGTGATGATTGACTCTATCGCGGTGAAAGGCTATCTCTGCAACACCTCGATGTCCCAACAATTTCCCCCTTGTTGCTGATGATAGCAAACCTTCGTGAATCCCGATGGAGTCAATCCTGAAAATAAAAACACAAGGACTAGGGGAACCGACCCTGTCAAAGTTCCCCCTTAATAGCAGCAGTAGCAACTAAATTCAAGGACTCTATTTAGGTTCCCCTTGATCGGAGAGGGACTCCAGGCAAGCAAACGATAAATAAGCAGTGTAATAGGCAGGATAGTATATAAGGCAGTCCAAAACACTAGATCACATGGTCCATCAGCGCAATCCAAAAAGCAGTTTTAAACACGCAACAGAATAACCCGTACACCAGACGGGATTCACCGCTTCCCCCTTTTGCTTTCATCAGAGGGGAAGGCCACAGTATCACAGAGTCAGTCAAAGTATTCACACAAAAACCCTTAAAAAGTGTTTAGAACTTAAAAACGACCTAAGTTCTAACACTACACAACCACGTCATTCTAAGGGTTTGGGGTTAGGGTGGATTGGATGTCAAGGAGGTGGTCCTGCAAGGCCGCCAATGTCGTCTCTATTCTGGCGAGTCGGTCCATCATCCGCGTCTGCCCCTGAATCAGCTCGGCTGCATGTGCGATGAGGCGCTCTACTTTCTCCAGGAGGGGTAGTAGTGATGCTTGAGGTACTGCCTCTTGAGAAGTAGATGTCCCCGCCGTCGTTGGAGTAGATGGTGGGGGCAGCAGCTTTGATTTGTCGATTGAGGTCAGCCGATTCAGATACCGCAGGTTGATGGTGTCTGCTTCCTCGATGGACTCTGGCGTCGAAGTCGCCAAGGGTACCTGAAAGAATTGGAATATGCGAGGCAACCAGAACACGTACCCCAAGGAGTGTTTCGGGGTATCGACTGACTGGGCGAGGTGATGGAGAATTATGTGTGCCAGATTGATAGAGTGACGATTGATGATGTAGTACATAATTGTTAGGTCCAAGCAGTTGACCATAAGGTTTCCCTCTTTTCGTGGGACAATATTTTTGATGACCAAAATGTGGAGGAGTTGGTGTAAGATGGAGAGATCACCACGGGGTATGGGGGAGACAATCTTTTTCTTGGAGGAGAAAAAGCGATAGATTTTGTTTTGTGGTACCCCGGGGATCTCAGGAAGGATTCCTTTTTCATAGAATGACAGGCCAGTGGCAGGGACGCCAAGAATTTTGGACAATTTTGCAAGATCAAAAAAGATTGGGGTGGAATTAACAACAGACTGTGCAGCACCGTTACGGATGACAAGGTTTTGGAAGAAGTCGACAGACTCTGTGGGATACCACTCTGTAATCTCGCAGAAGAGGTGTTTCCACCCCTGAATTTCTAGCATAGTGACTAACTCCCCTAAGTTTGAAGACAGAGCCCAAGAAAAGTCGAGGAACTTACCCCTGATGATATTACGTTCCGAGGCAGGGTCACCGAGCATGTACCGTTGAGTGAATGGGTCTACCTTCACACTCCGTCGGTGCGGTTTTGGTGGTTTTTGATCTTTGGCCGAGGTAGCACCAGTAGAGGCATCGTGACTGGCTGTCTTGGGCAGTTCTTGGACGGGAAGACGATTCACGGAACCGGAGGAGACATGGGGGGCCTGACAGAGGAACGGAGGATTCTTTTTACTGTGGGTCGGGTTGAGTTTGGCCTTTTCGCTTGCGGGTTTTGGGTGGAGGTTGTTGTGGTGGTGTTGCGGATTTAGCGGGTGATGCTGGTGGGTTGGTGTAGGAGATTTGGTTGGGTTTGCTGGCATGGGCTTGTGGCTGATCAGTTGGATGATTTTCGGCGGGAGGGTTGTCAGCTTGTGGGGTTGGGGTGGTGGTAGGGTTTGGATTGGGGTAACTTCCTCAATGTCGGTGTCAAGAATCTCTGTTCTTGCAGCAGATGGCGGTGTTTGATGGGTGGATGGGTCGCGGGTGTCAGGTGGTGGTGTGGAGGAGTGTGTGGGCGACGAAGTAGCGGTGGTTTTAGTGGGAGATGTAGTGGTGGTGGTGGTGAGTGTAGGTGGATTAGGGTTTGCCATCGCTTGTAGATACGCCTGAAGGCGAATGGGATCGGCGAAAATATCGGCTGGGATGTTGATTCCAGAGAAGTTGATGCCGGCCATTTGAAAGTTGAAGGAAGCTCAAGTGTAAAGAGAGTTGAAGTGAGAGAGAAGGAGTGGACGGGTGATAGATATAAGGCTGGAAGTTGCAGATTTCGTGTGTCAGGTGCGATAAAAGAGGCGAGTCATGGTAGGGTGAGATGAAGGGCGACGATTTAGGCGGGTTAGGTGCGGATGGTAACGTGGATAGTAGCGCTAGAGTAGTAGGCGTGCTAAGTAATAAAACACATTTCACTGATTCAAGTGCAAACAAAGACAGACTCTATGAGACATGAGGGAGTACCTGCTGAAGATTGCGGTAGGGGCAAGGAGATGCGACCGTCTAGGTAGACGGAGTCAATCCGATTGCTGATCGTAGTGCTTCGAATCTCGCTGTAGACAATGGTTTAGTAAAAATATCTGTAGTTGATCTTCTGTGGGCACAAAGTCAAGTTGGATAAGCTTTTTCTTGACACAGTCTTTCAAGAAGTGAAAACGTATCTCGATGTGTTTGGTTCTTGAGTGTTGGACTGGGTTTTCGGATATTTTGATTGTGCTTTTGTTGTCACAAAAGATTGGGATTTGTTCTTGGGTGACATGATAGTCTTGAAGTTGTTGTTTCATCCAAAGGAGTTGGGAGCAACATGCTGCAGCAGAGACATACTTTGCCTCCGCTGTAGACAATGCTACGGAGTTTGTTTTTTGGAGGACCATGAAACGAGGCAAAGTCCCAAGAACTGTGCATTACCTGAAGTAGTACTCTTTCGATCTTGGAGAGAACCAGCCCAATCAGAGTCACTATATCCAGATAAAGTAAAAGTAGGAGATCGTGGATACCATAGATAGAGTGTACTTGTACCTTTAAGATAGCGAAAGATACGCTTGACTGCTTTGAGGTGAGACTGTTTTGGTGCTGCTTGGAAGCGAGCACAAAGACAGACTGCATGGAGAATGTCTGGGCGACTGGCAGTCAGGTACAAGAGGGACCCTATCATTCCTCTATATTCGGTGGCATTGACGCCGACTCCGTCATCATCAGGATGCAGTTTGGCAGATGTACAGCTTGGTGTGGACATACTCTTGGCATTTTTTAAGTTGTACTTATCAAGGAGTTCCTTGATATACTTTTGTTGATGAATCTTGATCCCGTCCGTTTCCTGCTGAATTTGTAATCCTAAGAAGAACTTGAGCTCACCTAACTCATTCATGGAAAACTCTTGCTTCATAAGGTTAGCAAAATGGTCGCAGAGGGTGTTACTTGTAGAACCATAAATGATATCATCAACATAGATCTGTACTAAAAGTAAGTCATGTGATGAGTGTAGAATGAAGAGCGTTTTATCTATATTACCTCGAGAGAAACCATTTTGCAATAGATATGTAGACAGTCTTTCATACCAGGCGCGTGGAGCCTGTTTCAGTCCGTAAAGGGCCTTACACAGTTTGTAAACGTAGTCGGGATGGACGGAGTCTGTGAACCCTGGAGGTTGTTCGACGTAGACTTCTCTATCAATGTAGCCGTGAAGGAAGGCTGTCTTAACATCCATTTGATATAATTGGAAACCTTTGTAAGCAGCAAACGCAATGAACATGCGAATTGCTTCAAGACGAGCTACTGGAGCGAAGGTTTCATCATAATCAATCCCTTCTTCTTGATTGTAGCCCTGAACGACTAATCGAGCTTTATTCCTGAAAACTTGGCCTGCAGTATCAAGTTTATTACGAAAGACCCAACGAGTACCAATGGCTTGTTGATGCGTGGGCGAGGAACTAACTCCCAGACAGCATGTCGCTGGAGGGAATTGAGTTCCTCCTGCATAGCAGTAACCCAATCACTATCAAGGAGTGCTTCTTTGACATTTCTTGTTCAGTTCAGACAGACAGAAACGCACCAAAGGCACAGAGATTTTGCATAGCTTGTAGGCGTGTTTGAACACCGGTGTTTGGGTCTGTAATGATGTTTTCAGGAGGGTGAGCAGATTTTTGTTGGAACTGGCAACGTGAAGCAGGAGGGGGGGTGTGTCTTTGTCAGAGGAGTCAAAATTTAAGTTTTGTGGTAAGGGTGTCTCTGGGTTATTGTCTGAGTCAGTCAGTGGATTTTGATGAATTGTTATTGTTTGCTGGGGAATCATGAGGAGTGATGGAGTGGGACTCAGGGAGTCTTCCTATTGGTACAGTGATGAAGTGTGGATCGGTGAGAAAATCATCGGGGGCAAAGTCAAGTTGATCAGAAAATGAGCCAACGTTGTGGGACTCATCGAACTTGACATCTGGGCTTTCTTCTAAACACTGAGTTCTCAGAGTGATAACACGATAAGCTTTACTTTTAGAAGAATAGCCAAGAAAAATACCTTCATCACTTTTAGGAGAGAACTTACCCAAGTTGTCCTTACCATTATTGTGAATAAAGCACTTACATCCGAAACGCCTGAGGTGTATAAGACTTGGTTTACGTTGACGGAGTAGTTCATAGGGTGTCTTGTGAAGGAATGGATGAATCAACGCATGATTTAACACATAGCAAGCTGTATTAACGGCTTCTGCCCAATAAGATGGAGTGAGTTGACTGTCAATTAGCATGGTGCGAGCCATTTCTACCAAGGTTTTATTCTTGCGTTCAACTACTCCGTTTTGTTCTGGAGTACGTGCTGATGATATTTGGTGATCCACTCCGTTATCCCTGCAAAACTCATCAAACGACTTGTTGCAAAATTCAGTACCCTGGTCCGTTCTCAGGATTTTTAAAGTAAATGAAAATTCGTTGACAAGCATTTTATGGAGTTTGGCAAACTCCGTAAAAGTTTCATCTTTGGTATATAAGAAAATGACCCAGGTCCACCTGGAATAGTCATCAACTATGACCAGGATGTACCTCTTACCGCTTCTGCTTTGTGTACGCATGGGGCCAACAAGATCCATGTGTAGTAGTTCTAGTGGAGAGCTAGTAGAGAGAGTAGGATTACTTTTGAAGGAGGACCGGGTGTGTTTACCTTTTACACACGCTTCACAGACAGAGTCTGTGTCAAAGGTGGTGTCTGGTAAACCGATCACCAAGTCCTTGCTTTTGAGTTTGTTCAACAGCCTATGATTTGCGTGGCCAAGTCTGGAGTGCCACAGCAGTGAGTTTTTGGAATGCACATTGAGACAGACTTGGTCTTCTGGATTAATGGAGTTTAAGCACATTTTGTAGAGATTGCCTTCTCTACGTCCCACAGCTTTTAGTGAACCTGTACGCTCATCATAAACCTTACAATCCGAAGAAGAGAAAAGTACCAAATTGAATCTATCACAAATTTGAGAGATGCTTAATAAACTATGCTGGAGTCCAGTGACCAGGTGGACTCCATCAATTTTAAATTTTGAGGGGTTACCTACGGATCCAACTCCCACGATTTCACCCTGGTTGTTGTTTCCAAAAGTAACCTTACCTCCTTGGTAGGATGAAAGCGAATTGAATTGATTTGGATCTCTAGTCATGTGACGAGAGCATCCACTGTCCAAGTACCAGCTGTCTCCATTCGCCTTCACCTACAAAAGAACAGATCATTTGTTAGATTTGGGAACCCAGATGTACTTGGGTTCCCTTTTCGAGCCAGACTGTTTCAATTTTTCTCGTGCTTCAAGTATCATTTAACACGTTTGACATTAAAAGAGAGATCTCTGTTCAGTTTATCGCATGCACTGCCCGATGTCCAAGACTCCTGCAGTAGCCACAAATTTTGGTTGGTGGAAGATTGACGTATTTCTGTTGTCCTTTCCACCAAGAATCGAATTTTTCTTTCTCTTGATATCGTTTGGCTCTGTTGTCGGATTTGGACATATTCTTTGGAATGTCGAACTTACCTTTGTGCCACTTGGGCGTGGATTGTGTGGATCGAACTCCGGATTGTAGATTTACAATCTGGTGAGAGAGTTGTTCTACCTTGGAATGAAGAGTATCTCGATCTTGGCTAATTTCTTTGATTTTGGAGTTGGCCCACTCAGGTAATTCGGAGGAGGTGACTTTTGATAAACTTGACTGGCTTAAGGGAAAGAGCGTGCTCCTTTTCTTTCAGTCTTTGAGTGAGATTTTTGATAGTGGTGTTTAGGGATATGTTTTGGATTCAGAGGCATTAAGATCATTTTGAAGAGAACAACACTTGTCAGTAAAAATGGTGAGGTCTTGTTTGAGGGAGTCGATCAGGGTGAGAGACTCTTTCTGGTCACCCTGTTTAAACTGAGTGCATTCTAAGGTATCATGAAGTTCCTTTTGAAGGGAATCAACATGACGCCTTGATTCTTGTAGATCTAACCTGAGAGAGCAAGAGATTGTTTTGTGTTCCTCAGCTTCATCTCTTAGTGCATACATAAGACTTTTTGAGATTTCGAGTTCCTCAGATAGCTCGGTTATCTTGCTGGTAAGACTTGCTTTGAGAGAGTTGTTCTCGGAGACAATTTTAGCAATTAAAGTCATAAATCCCATAGGAGAAATACGGTAAAGGTCTGTTTCAAGGTGAGAACGAGTTACCTCATTATCAGGAATCATGGACTCTGTCGTATTATGTGCCATTAGACATACCAATCCGCTGGACTCTATGTCTGGATCGTCGGAGTCTGAATCGCCCCATCCAACAGCTGCCATCAGCGATCTCCCTTGAGATTTTCCATACTGGTTCTTGAGTAAAGGACAGTCCTTCTTGAAGTGACCGGGTTTATTGCAGTTGAAACAAGTGACAGAATTGAGAAAACTTGTTTAGAGGTGTTCGAGAACGACCGACTCTGTCGATTAGGTTGGTTACGCATGAATTTTCGGAAGTTCTTGACTATGAAGACAAAGTCCTCCATAGTCTCAGCCTCACTTTCCTCAACAATAATGTCCACCAGTTCAGCCTTAGTTTGTCTGATTTGAGTATCAGCAACATAGGCTCCTTCTTGAGTTAACTGAGTCGAATTAACCTGCAAGGCTTGGTCATTTAAAGGGGTAGTCTTACTAGAAGAGGGAGAAGAAGTATTACCACACTTCTTTCGAACATTCTTCTTATATATCTACGGATTGTAGATAGGAACCTAGGTCTTGACAACTCCATTTAGATAAGTCCTTGCATGCTTTGGTAGAGATTACCGTTTCTGCCCATTCTTCTCTCAGACTGTCCAGCAACTTGTGCAAGACACTTTCTCTATCTGGTAGGATGCTAACTTCCTGCATAGTAGTGGTTAGTAAATAGAAACGATCAAGCACTTCTTCCAGAGACTCACCGGGTTTCTGCAGAAAATTTTCATAGTCCATTCGAAGTTCTTGAGCTTTGCACTTCTTTAGTTCAGTGACTCCTTCGTGAGTTGCTTGAAGGAGTGTCCAGATCTCATTAGCGGACTTGCAGTGATTTACTCTCCTTTGTTCTGGGATGGACAAGCAGGTGTATATTGCGCGTGATGCTTGACGATTCAGCTCGTACCTCTTGCGATCTGCAGCAGTCCATGTGGATCGGTCTGGATTGACTACAAGATCTCCTCCAGTGACTATTTCCCAAAGCTCAGAGTTGACAGACTCAATGTGTTGCTCGATCTGGTTTTCCAGTGGTCGTAGTTGGTGGAGGTGAGTCTGGGATGCTCGAAGTACATTTTGTTGTTTTGATTGGCGAAGAGGTCTGCCATTGCTTCGTTGATTGACTGTTAGCCTAAGCAAGGCTCTGATACCACGTGTAGGATCGGGTGGCTAACTCAAACCAATCAAAGGTGTGAGTCTAAGGATTGGTTTGACTCAATCAGCCTTCTTAACTGAGAGGCACTCTGTGAGGTAGAGGCACTCAATCGAATTAACTAAACTAATGATACGGAAGACTTTTGCGGTAATTGTAACGAAACAATAAAAGGAAAGAAGGACTCTGTGGAACTCAGCAAGATACACAAATAAGCTATTTCATTTCCTGGTCAAACAAAACAACTTACAGATGCCCACTAAGTAGAAGAGATCTACTTAGCGGTTTTCACTCACTTACCCAACACACTCTCTAATCAGAACAATGGTAAGTGTAATGAAACTAGGAACTTCCTAGGTAGAGTCTATCTTAAGGTACTAACTAACTTGGTACGTATTCTCTCTCCTTTTTGACTTACAATGCGATTCTCTCTCTATCTCTAAGCTCTGAAATGATCCTCAAAGGAAGCGCTGAGAAAACTGACTATTACATATCTTATTTATACTCTAAGCACAACAGCAGGTCAAAGGAGCTAGTTCCGAGAATACCGGCACTAACTTAGTGGACAACTCCCAACGACTCTGAAGTGGTCTTCTTGCTTGGGCCGCGATCTTCGGATGTTGAGGAAGACCTTCATGACCGTTGTGACACTTAAGGTGTTCCGAGTTGACTCCTGATTTTCCGCAACCGCATGAGAGAGTCTGTGAGGTCTTCTTTGTTGCGTCGGACTCTATCGAAGAGGCTCACTCTTTGTGTATGTCAAGTGATGATTGACTCTGTCGCGGTGAAAGGCTATCTCTGCAACACCTCGATGTCCCAACATATAGTATATTATCATGCCCATATGCATAGTTTTTCCCCACTAATCAACACACACATATTAAATCTTTTTCTCATCATATTTCTCACCCAATTCAAACCATTCATAACAAACTCAATATAGTGCAATAATCTTAAATTGCATAGTACTAAGGCTCTTAAATGACATGGCTCTTAGGCCCTTAAATGACTTAAACTTAAACACTGAATTTCCCTCATATAAAAGCTTTCAACCTGAAAATACACACAACAATGCTCCCATAGCAATATAAGTGTTCTCATAATTCACCTTATACTTATCTTACTAACTCATTTCCATTGGCTCCTAAGTCACATGTTCTCAAGCTTGTTTAAATTCTTTTTCCTAGGTTATATAACCCATTATTTAATGTAATCTTTAAGCTACATTTAGTACTTATCTAAATCTTACCCCTTAAAACCTTAAACCACCATTAGGTAAGCAATTTACTTTGTATTTCTTAAGCTTCTCTCACTTTCCTCCTTTGGGTTTCTTGATTGAATTTCGGCAAGGACCTTTAGTCCCCTTGCAAATCTTTTAATCTACATTCAAATAAGTTAATGAGTGCTAAGTAATATACCTAGACTCATGGAATTTACTCTTGGTTAAAAAGAGTGCTTTAAGCGTTAAAAATGAATGATTACCTTTGGAATCTTAGAATGAGTTTGGTAAGGAATCAAAGCATGGCTTAAGCTAAGCTCTTGGAGATTGAATCAAGGCTAATACAAGGAATAAAAAAAGCCATATTGGTAAGGCAATTTCGGCCATATTTGAAAAAATGGTGGAAAGTTGATTTTTCTTTCACTTTCCTTAACTTGAATGAATGAAGAAGCAAAGGAGCTCTTCAAACTTGATTTTCCCCCTTCAATGGAGTTTCTCCATGGCACCAAACTTGATATTTTGAAGATTTGAAAAGATAGGATGCAAGAGCTTGCTCTAACTAAGAGTAATCTATGCTCACTTTTTGATTTGGAGCTAAAATGAACATTTGGTGAGCAAATGAAGATGTAGGAGAATGGAGCTGGTTCTTACGGTTTTGGAGAGGATAAATATGAAGAAAAACGTTGGTGAGAGAGAGAATGAAGAAAGAGAGGGGAAAGGTGAGCTAAAGTAAGATATTTTCTAAAAAGGTAAATAGTTCTTTTACTTTAATTTTTCCTTCTTCTTTCTTTAATTGGCTGGGTCATGTGGTGACTCCCCACCTTCAAAAACCGGCCCCCTTTGTTTAGTTAGGTTATTTATGGTATTTTTTGACCAAAAAATTAAGTAAAGTTGACTAAAGTCTAAACAAGGTACTATTTGGGCACTATTCATAATTTAGTGCACAAATTTGTGAAATTTTTGGTTTCTCATTGATTTAGGCTTTCTAATGTGATAATAATTAGTACACATGTTGATTAAGGTGTAATCATGTGCATTTGGCCACTCAAAACCTTCTTCTAAGACAATTTTTCAAAAATGTGCTTTAAGAGTCCTTAAAGCATAATTTGTGTTTAAACTTGTTTTTGAGCTTGGTTTCTTTGGTAATTGATTTAACATGTCCATTAGAATGGTAATAAGGTCTTAGAATGATATTTGGGTGTTAATCCAAGTTATTCCAAGCTTAAAGCATGTTTTTGCTTAAATTGCTCTTATGGTGTTTCCTTGTGTTTTCTTTGGTTTAGATTGTCTACCAATCTTTCTAAGGCATGTTTTATCCCTTCTACATCATAAATTGATGTTTAATTAACATACTTAGGTTTGGGGTATTTCACCTAGGTGGAGTTTTTGAGCATTAAAACAGCAAGCTCCAGCACCTCTTAAAGGGGCTAAAAATTGGTTGGAGCAAGGAATACAAGGAGGTTCAAAAATCTGGAAAATTTCCAAGTTGAAGAAGAGAGCTAGAAAGGAGTAACTTTGGGATCCTTTCCTTAGAATGATAAGGGGATGAAGGTGCTTCCAATGGTGGTCTTTAAGCTTCAAGATGAGGTACACCCATGGAGCTGAAGTGTGAGCTTTCTAATTTTGAAAAGGTAGGAATGTTGCCCAAGGAGAGAGGATTCCAATGGTGCAGTTTTTATAGTATTTGGAGATGGTTTGAGCTTTCAAAAATGGAGGAGAATGGAGGAGCTGAGTGGGAGGCTTTAAATCACCATGGCCATCCTGGGAGGAAGGAGAGAGTTTAGAAGGAGGGGGAAAATACGTGAGTGAAGAGTGGGTTGTGAGGAGAGAGAGTTTACTTTTTGCTTTATCTTTATTTGTTTGTCCTTTTGCGAATAAGGAAGAAGAAATAAATAAGGGGGGATTAGTTAACCGGCCACACCCATACACACACACACACACTTTAGTTTTTAATTTGCAAATGGGACAGAGCAGTTTGCTCTTATTACATTTACACCCCACAACTTCTCGTTTTTACATTACTTACTAACCGGAACCTGATTTCCAGAATTTTCTCATTTAATTAATTTTATTGGTTTCAGACCTTCACTAATGTCTAAATATAGACATTTGATTGACTAAAATTGTAACACCCCATCTCCAAATACAATGATCGTCGCCCTAAGTCCATCTCGTACATTAACAACGCAGCAGAAAAGTTCTACTAAATTGGTGTTACCGCCGTTAGTCACCCACGTGACTAACTAGGCCTATTCTCTTAACAAGTCACGGTCTGACTAACCGGATAATTACTCGAGCATCTAAAACATTACAATTCATAAACCACAACTTATACCGAGTATCCCATATCCTAATACATCATACTAACATCTCATCAATATACTAAATGAGTATACATGCACAACTCGTTTAACAAATGTAAAAGCAACCCGAAGTACTCTACCCGCTCCCACTCTCAGGTTGAGTCTTCGTTCGGTACCTACCTGCAATGTTTAAATCACAGGCCCCAAGGGGCTCAGCACATGGCTGGTACAGAAAACGTGCAACCCACAAGCTAGCCGGGGTACACACGACTACTTTGTCGTACACATGCAATTGTTTATTCATACAAATAATGATAAGAAGTACGATAACAAACAACAAATTTATGTGAAACATTCACAGCTCAAATAAATTGAACGTCGTAATGGACGCCCATTAATGATGTAAGTTAGATTCCAATGGTGCAGTTATGAGGGGTGTAGGATTGACCCTTCTGCGCCTCCTGAATTTGCCTCCCATCCTGAACTGTTCACTCGAGATGGTCGGGTCAGTTTCTCGACCCTAGGCGGAAGACAGATCTGATACAGATGCCGACCTCCTAACCTGAACATGCATGACCGGAGTCAGTCCCGGATTCCTCTTCTCCCAAGTTCCAGTTAGCTGAAGTCTCATTGACAATTTGTTAGTTAAACCTCTCTCGGTATTAACCAACTAATAACAGGGAGTATTTATAACCTTATACAATTGTTTACTAAACATAGTTAATGAACAAGCTCTGAATCAATTCGTGTTAGTGTGCAATGGACACACATTAACAATACAATAAATCGGTTTCATGCTTAATCTTGCTTTGTCGTATCACAATAACACATAGCACACAAACCGAGGTAGACCTCGTTAGCAAACAAGCTATAAGAATCCCATATCGTACACTAGCGATTGGCTAGCTCTTAATCCCTCGTTTGCCTAATCCGCCGAACGCCTCTGACTTATCTAGATCTGTAACAAGAACTAGTATTAGTATCCTGTGTCTTAGAACTAATTGGGTACTCTTTTCAACTTAAACCTCTTCCTAGGTTAACCCGGGTATAATAGTATACCGTTAAACGGGTTCGTTGATTTAGGAGCATTTTCGAGCTCAATTCCAATTCATTAACACACTAACGTCGTTAGCAGTTATTTGGTTGCACAGTTAGCAACTTTAGACTTATACGGACCTTGTATTAGGTTTTCGTATTTGTAACACCCCACTTCTCAGACCTAATTTTTTTTTAACAACACAGCGGAAGACTTACTGCAAACTTAACCCGGGGTGCTACCGCCACACTCACTCATTAGTGAGTGCTAAGGCTAAGTACTACTATCTCTTCCAAAATAAGTTATATCTTTAAACCTTTATATATATTCATAATATAACATTAATCAACTTCCAACATCATCTTCTAAATTTGACAACCTTTACTCGTTAACATCAACTACTTCTTCTTTCAAAACAAGGCTGAACTTAATGAAAATAACTATTACATCGCCTTCTAACTTCTGATCCTTGTCCCTTTTAGCTCCACACTCTTGTGTAACTTCATGACTAGTGAAAAACACCATCTTTTCCTGTACCTGTGGTTAGTCAAACAATCACAAAGAAAAGACCACAGGGCATAACGCCAAAATCAGCAATGCTGAGTAACTCCCATCACCACTTGTGAAATACATTTTACCTTGTAAAACTCCAAGAATACATAATCATAACAACAAAGGTAGTGGAGCAATACAACCATGACAACAGGATAATAGCGTCGCAAAACCACAATAGGGTTAACACATAAAATCACAAATTAGCACCACCTGTTGCTTACCTTAACATAAGATGCATAAATGATCATTCAAACATATTACCAAGTATCATTCATCAAAACAAGCAATATCAATCAGCAGGCAATATAGCCAATGTCAAGATCCACTGAGTTATAACATCAACACCATGATACAATTTCCACCTGTCCTCGGGCAATCGGTTTTTCGACATAGAGCACTAACACTCTCGACCCCTCGGATAATTCACCTCACCCCATGTCCTTAAGTGTGCACACCCCCTATGAATCATCATTTCATAGAGTAGATCATGATGGCTTAGCTCCAATACATTGGTAGAAGCAAATCTTAAAAGACCCCAATACACTGGTAGGGGCAGTCTCAGTAAACTCCAATACATTGGTAGGAGTAATATTTCATAAACACATTACCACTTGGCTTAAGCTCAACCTTGCCTTACACCTCACTTCCATACTCATAAACACAAGATTAATCAAGACATAAGTCAATATAATCACTATAGTAATTGCTGGATAGAATAGCATCAGAACGGTAAACATCACTATCCGCGGTAAACACCTGTACATTTAAGTATATCTCAACAGAAACACCAAATTCATCAAGCCAGGTATTCATCTAGCTTCACGCAACCGATATCTACCACAATGGTCTTTATGACACAAGAAAATCAATCCACACACAAGCATACCCTTCTTGGCCAAACATAACAGCAATGATGAATAGTTACAGTTTTACAGTCGATTCCCAAGGTAACTAATCGACAATCACTTTAACAAATAGGTATGCACTTCCTTGCCTCAGCCCACACTTCCATATCAGTATATCACAAGTTATAGCATCACCAAGATCAATATAATCAGACATAGCAATTGCTGGATAGAAATAACACCAAACAATGTTTCCAATTTACTGTTGTAGCAACTTGTGCACTTATGTGCATCCAAGTAATTTCACTAAGTTAAACTTGGACTAAGATGTCAACCAGCTTCTTATTATCAATATAAACTCAATTGATCACTAATACACAGAAGAACCAACTCATACAAACACTTCCACTATTGGCTGTACAAGACAACAACAATGAGAATTTTACAACCATTGTAACAATTTGTGCACTTATGTGCATCTTACATATTTCACCAAGGTTCACTTGAACCAAGCTGTTAAAAAGCTTCATATAACCAATAGAAATTCAATTGATCAACATAACGTAGAGGAATCAAGTCATACAAGCACTTCCACGCTTCGCGGTACAAAGCGACACCGATGACAATGACAATTTACAATCAATTTCTTAGGTGATTTACCTAATGTTTTTAGCCATCCTTTCTCACCTTTTATATTCACCTAATATATGTTAATAAACCACCCTTAGTCAAGGCTAACCCATGTCCAAGCTGCTGATTCAAACAGCAACTAAATCATCAATTGCTTATTTAACAACAATCTTGTACTTTAACAACTTTCCATTTTACAATTTGTATAACTATGTTATAACCCATTTTACCTCAACTAATTGATCATATACCCTTACCCAGACCTTATAAACCTTATTCACTCATTAAAATCAGAAGAAAACAATTCCCACAGCCTCCTTTCATTTCAGTTACAACAACAACAACAATGACTTTTATACTTTGTACAGATTTGTACATATTAGCATATCTTGGTAATTACACTAGATCTAACCAATATAATTGTTTTCCTAACTCACTATAAGATAGACCAACCTCATGGTTCTGTAAAATCCCGAGAAAGACAACCTAAACTACTCAATGATCCCACCGATTTCAACTAAAACAGCAACAGTAACATTCTTGGACAGATTTAAGTGTTATTGTCATTATAGCCTAAGAAACCCATCAAACCTGCTTCCCACTTTTACATGGATGTTCATACACCTAATTATCATCTTTTCCTCAGCAATTACAGCCAATAACACAGAAAAAACAACTGTAACACCCATCCACACGTTCGCACTTAATAACCATCTGCGCGGAAAAACATAAACCATCACATTACTTAATCCGTTGGTGTTACACGCCGTTAACCACCCACGTGGCTAACAAGGCTAATACATACATATTGTATCGGTCTGATAGACTAGATCCCCGAGCAACTACACCATACAATCCTGATTCCATTCCAACAATATTTACATATACATCCCCCACTGTACCGAGTATTCATCAACCAATGCCGATAACAAATTCGGTCTTTACTACACCTATAATACATACACCATTAAAGGGCTACCCATGTACAAACATCTACCCGTCCTACTCTCGAACGGCTTCCAGCTCCTTGTACCTGAAATAGAAAAAGGAGAAAGGGTGGCCCAAGGGGCCAAGGGGCTCAGCCACCTTTGCTGGTATGGTTAATCCCGCAGCCCGCATGCTACCGGGCCACGCACAACTAATGTCGTCTTAGCATGCTGTTGATTACATTTAAATCCTGCAAATAAGCCATACACACACAACACATTGCATACGCCCAACAACAGGGTCAACAAACACCCAACACATCCACACATAACAAACCAACCATAGTTTCCTTTAACCCTAGAGTGACTCTCCTCTAAACGGAGACACTTCCTTAATAGACGACATTTACCCATTAATCGGGTTATCCTTAAACGATTCTTATTATAAAACCTGAATTACAACCACCATAATCCACATACCCACAATTTACCACATATAACTTCACACCGAATAGGATTGCAATGCATCCAACACATACAAACGGGTACGGTTCTCTTAAGGAACCAACCCAACCATAATTAGTTCACTTTAGAGCCTAGAGAATGTTGCCAAACTCATGATAAGCTCGTTCCATAACTTGCTACCGTTTCTTTAAATGAACAGATAACTTAACACTAAGGTGCGTCGGGTACAGTAAACCAAGCACACCGAACAACCATTGTATGCCCCAGAAAGAAAACGACGTGAGTCAGTAACATAGCTTGGCTAAGCTAAAGGGAAGATTGAAACCCTGAGTAAACAACCTAACATACACCAGAGAGTCGAACCAGATATGACATCGACTCGTCCATCACACGCGTGGCCGGAACATGACCGGACTCCTCACCCCCATTAGCACACACTATACTTATAATTATAAGTAGTTAGAGCTCCATTATGGAACCTATCACATCCCCACAACCATACGGTATTAAACCGAGTTAAACACGCAAGGGAGGTTCACACACTTGCACATAATATCATCACACAACTAACTCACGCATAGACCGTGGTTAGAACGTTCCCAAGGTTGGGCCGTTAACTCCGAATACCGATATCTCATGTGTACCTAGATTTGGTTAGCTAAGGTTTAACACCTATTTGAGGTTAAACGGTATCGGTGACCAGATTCGCCACATAAATGAATTACTATAAACTCATTTCATGTTTATCTTACAAGGTGGCAAACACACAGAAAAAAAACATTGGCATACAAGCCGGTGTAATCCGGTAGGACACAGGTTGCAAGAAAACCATACCTGTCGCCGGAGTCCACTCTACCATGTCCACTTAAGTTCCTCGAACAATTCTCAAAAAATGGTACATTAAAGTACCTTCATTAACAGGGGGTAATATGTTTGTGTAACGTCGAAAGACCATGATTCAACCCGTTAACTAGTTAAATACCTTTACATTTTAAACTTGTTTTACTCTTCCATTTTACCTTAACTTTCATCCACCAAAGTGTCACTACAACTCACTTAAACATGTCTTATACAACCTTATAACATCATTATCCCTCAATCCCCATCATTAGGCATCATTTTCATACCCTAAAACCAAGTTTTACATTGGTCCGGGACCTTGTCCCCATCCCAAGACCCGGACCATATGCTAAGTGTACTCTCGGCTTTTAAAATGGGGTGGTCCGGGACTTCACCCAGGTCTAAGTCCCGGACCATTCTAAGCAAATTCTCTCGGTTGTTTTTAAGGGGTTGGTCCGGGTCCTTGCACCAGACCCAAGTCCCGGACCTATCTCTATGTACAACTCACGGCCTTTTTAGATATATGGTCCGGGATGTCATTCACACCCCAAGTCCCCGACCAAAGCTACTGGATTGACGTACTCGCATTTTTCATGTCCTGCTGCGTGAGTTGTTTACACCCATCAAATGTATAGCTTCCCAAATGATTTTACGTACACTCTTAAACTCAAAACTTCATCAAATATACACCACATAAAAACATAGTGCACAATTTAAATTTGCGTAGCACTTAGGCTCTTAAAATGCAATAATCTTAAACACTGAATTTCCCATAATATATTGCCTTTCATCTGCAAATACAACAGCAGTACGTATGTCCTTTACTAGTCTTTTGAGAACATTTTTCTAAGTCATTTACCATTGGCTCTTTAGGTAGTTTTAGTAGACAACGTACGTTCGTTTCCAAGGAATTCTAAGCTATTTTGGTTAACATAAAACATGGAGGAAACACCCTTTTTCTTTGAGTTCCTTACCTTGAAGCAAAGGAGAACAATACTACGTAAAAAGATGAACTCAAGCTCCTTCCATGGAGATTCCTCTTGGCACCAAAGTGGAGCTCTTGAAGATTTGAAAGGACCAAGTCGAAGAGCTTGATGAAACTAAGAGATCGGTGGTCTTAGTTTTCGATTTGGACAAGTGAGCTAGAAGTTACATGGATTTGAAGTTGTATATAGGTGCTGGTGCTGTATTATCGTGAAAGAGAGAAAGGAAGGGGATGGCTACGTGAGACAGCAAGAGCAAATGAAGAGAACTCACTGATTGCAAATGCTTTTAAGGATATTATTTGTTTACATAAAGCAAATAGTACTCTCTCTTATTACTCATTTATTTGTTCAATCAGCAAGCAAGGGTGACGACTCACCATAAGCAAAACCGCCCCCATTTAAATATAGGGGGTTACCTACACATTATTAATCAATTAAATTTCTTATATGACATAAGTTACAAACTAGCTTATTTTAGTTACTATTCACTAAAAAAGACACGTAGAAACGCAATTCTTACTTTCCCATTAATTTAAACTTCCAAATGTGATACTAAATAGTACACATATTAATTAAAGAGTAATGATGGACATTTAGCCATTCAAAACTCATTTACAAGACAATTTTTCAAGAACGTGCTTTATGACTCCTTTAAGCACATTTTGTGTTTTAACTTGTTTTCAAGCTTGGTTTTCTTTAGTAATTGATTTAATATGTTCATTAACATATTTCCAAGGTCTAGGAATGACCTTTAGGTTTTAACAGGTTTAAAGTTAGAGCAATTATTGCTTAAATCGACCTTAAGGTGTTTCCTTGTGTTTTGTTTGGTTTAATTATCCACCAACATTCCTAAGGCCTTAATTAGCCTTATTAAATCATAATTGAATTTGACAAAGTCTTGGTAGGCTCTTGGGTCCTAAACCAAGTTCACTCCAGTTTAGAGTATGTTTCTTGCTCAACTGTGTCTTAGTATTTATTATGTTTACTATGGTTTAATTTGTTCACTGATATTTTTAAGGCACTTTTTAGCCTTTAAATACCATAGCTTAACATTTAACAACATATGAAGGTTTGGGGTATTTCAATCTACCCCCCTTAAAAGAACTTCGTCCTCGAAGTTCACATTTTCCCACACATCATTGATTAGAATCCGGAATTACTTTAAGGATAAACTTCCATTACCAACACACCTTACACCACAACCTCGGACTTGAAGGTCCCGGGTACATATACACATCCATCCACAAGATATCATACTCACATGATTACCTCTGACTCAATGGTCGGGTACCTTAACAATATTGCACCTACATAACAACCCTTAGACTCTCAGGTCTGGGTAACATAACCACCTTTGGACTCATGGCCCAAGTAACATAATCAATTTCAGAACTCAACCATATTAAAACTCAAGGTCAAAGTAACATTTATTACACATATCACACAACATGTCCTAGCCTGTATAACAAATAGAAATACCTTTTCCACCTCTCCATGGGCTCGAGTCCATGTTGAGTACGTATACACTGTGATCCCCGCAGAACCCGGTCGTGATGGACACCTTCTGGTCCCCGTTCCTTTGGGAGATCAAACATTCACTAAATTTGTTAACATATGTACTTCTCATGTCACCGGTCCAAAGACAAAAGGCTCATAAGTCCTCAGCTCGTGAGCAAGTACTACAAAAATATTCTTTACTAGGTTAAGTAAACAAGAGAATCCTTTATTCAAAATATTAATCGACTGTTTTGGAAATATATTAAAAATCTTTTTGAAAACTCAATGCAACTCCAAGTCCAATTTGTGCTCTTTGCATCCTTTCTTAGTGGTGTTATTCGTGACCACTTATAGGGAGCTTCAAGAGTCATCCAACCCTGATGTGATCAGCATCAGTGTTGAACTACTTCCACCCCATTTGTGTTCGGCTTCCCTTGATCACATGCAAATCAAGTTCCACCTCCCACTTCATTTTCAAGCATTAAATAATACACACATTTCCCTTTTTTATCTTTTCCATCATTCTAGTCATAATCATCACATCTCCAAGGGATAGAACTCAGTCCATCAATATATCCATTCACTTTTAATCAAGTTACCTAGGGAATCTAATTCTTACTAGGTTTCCATGTCAGTTTCATTTACCTTCATAAATCACCACACTGTATATATATACCTATTTTTATCAAAATGCAATACATCGTGTACATTTAGTATCACGAACACACACCACTTGGTTTTGTTTCCCCCAGGAGTTTATTTACTCCTTAACACTTGTACTAACCCACAACCATTAACAAGGTAGTCTCACCTACCACAACGGTATTTCGCATCTTCTGTGCGCAAATACCACCATTTAACCAAACCAACCATCATAAACCAATTATTAACCATGCCAACCATCATAACAAATTATTTTCGTGCTATACGCTCTACCCCCTTAAAAGGGATTACGCCCACGTAATCAATCTCTGACATAGGTTTAAAAATGTTCTACCGTCGTGAAGTGTTTTAACTTCCACGCGGTCCGTTAAGGATCTTGACCATATTAGCGGTTAGTTCCTAAACCAAGGATTCTCATTATTGTTTTCTTAATTCGTAACCAGTTTCGATTCTGGCCTGTCCATTCGTTATTCATACTGTATTGTACATCTCCCAATTATTAGCTTGATCCTGGTAACCATGGTTTCTCAACCGAAGCGTGGTATCTCTTACCGTGCGCGAATCGGTGAGTTACAAACTTTCTATCCACCTCCACAGTAGTTTACTGTGTATACTACTATGTATTTCACAATGATTGCCTCAATTCCTTTCGACTTACTGTCAGTTGAGGTTGAGCTACCAACTATTGTGTAGTGCTCTCTCAGTTATTCCTACACCTGAGGTATATTTCATACCGATATTTGATATGTAGTGCTACTGTAGTCACTTATTGCCAGTCCTGCTTCCACATTTAGTTCTGCATCAGTATCATTTCATTGATATGACCTTGCATTTCTTATGCCTCGGTCTTATAGTGTTATAATTTCTTATTCTCCTTCCACAATTATCATCTTTCAAATCCTAGCTATCCCACTCGATTTACTGCGCAAACGCAATACCAAAAAACTCAGTCATACAGAGTACAGAGGCGTAAACTCTTGGCAGTAAATCTCTCATGCGATTGCAATAGGAATTCACACTGTGTTTCACTGAGATTCTTATCTCATAATACCGGCTACGGCTTACTGTCAGTTTATTTGTTATCACTTACCATGTATCTTTACTGGGTTTAACACATCACTCCGCTTATTTGTCATACCATCACTTAATCAATACTTATACAACGGCCGCTTATTGCATGCCGTTTCCATCTTCCATATACAACGTTAACTTACACTGCATCCGCTATTATATTAACTTCCACCATACCACTGGTTTCGCCACTATTTGGCTGCTTGCTGCATACGCTATTCCTCGAGTCTTTATTTCTTAAGCGTTGTTCGCTACACATTTAGCATCACACACCTATGGTGGTTGCTACCAGACTTAGTACTCTTCCTGTCTACACCACTGTTACAAACACTTTCTTTCGTATTATTTTATTCAAATCATCCTGGGATAATAACAACATGGTCCATCCTCCACATATTTCCTAACTTGATCCACACAACTACCGCTCTCGCGGTTTCACCATATCTAGAGATATCCCCACTCTTTAAGCAGTGGTTCGCTCTCCGCTCTATTTCCTGTACAACATAAACTTCTATAATTGATTCAATTACATGACCTATCTTGCTTGTGGCTTATAAGCCACTGCCTCGAGCTCTGCTCACTAAAGACTAGTACCACACATTTACCTTTCTGTACGACATTACATGGTTTAACAAGGTCGTCACATCTCGATTCCTTCCAAGTTGTCTCTTTGGCAACTTAGGGTCCTACGTTAAGTGGGTTCCCTTCTTACGTTTCTGTTACATTGCCCCATCCAACAATGTTTGATCCCAACACCCCTCAAGGATTACTCCTGGGTGTTACTAAGGTATGCATTACATTTAACTTTCACTTATGAGTACATTCAGTAGACTACGCCTTCTTACTTCCTTAGCTGGGTATTCGTTCCAGCTACCATGTCTCATTCCTTCAACTTCCTAAGACATACGTGATGTCTTTGCATAACCATCCGTGCTCTTCGCACTTCTTGACTCTACACATTCTCTTGGACGAATTTACCAATTCCTTAGTCTTCTCAACTGGGTTCCTTCACTTCGACCATTCGTGGTAATCCTTAGCTCTTACTTGACTTTTATTGCTGACCGTAGTATGGAGTCGACTACTTCCCGTGTTTCGGACTCTTCTCGTATACATATAGGGTATCATACTGATACATTACTATACCCGACTAACCCATAAGTAGGTCTGTTAGGCCCACATGCTCCTATCGGAGTGCGGTCGTCCCACAACGCAGTGGTACACTCGTAGTGTCCGTCACCGCCTAGGTGAAGTATTCTGTTGTCAACTCCCTTATATTGTCCTCTGACAATATACATTCCGTGCTTCCCGAACATCATTCCAGGGAAGGTTTATCCACCGTTGTTTCATTAAAAACTCCATCCATACCGTCGGGTTGTTACCCTCGGGTCACCGGTTTCCGTCCGGTTATTCAAAGGTAAGCTGGTTTGAAAGAAGGGTAAAAGAAGTATTGGTTTTTAAGAGAATTTGGTTTTTGAAAGAAAGGAGTTTGAAATAAATCTGAGTTTGAAAGAAAAATTCTCATGGTTTCACGACACCTTCTGCCTAACCAAGTCTAGCTTCTTGCTGACTGGCATATTCCCATTACAAAGGTTAGGCTGTTAAGCCCTCCACGGTACGATGATCACATTTAATTTTTGGGTACTTTACTAAGTAGTTTGTAGTTGTCAATTTTTTTTCCTCGAACAGCCCTGTTATAGCTGCACTGCCATGGGCAAGTGCGCCCTTAACTGGCTGTCGGTTCAACATGTACCAGCTGCAGTATGTTTTGTCTGCACCGTGTTCAGTGGCCTTATGGGCCCTTACTTGGATACTCTAATTGGTAACTAATCTCCTGCACAACTTCTCATTGTCCTCCTCTAATAATCATTAACTAGGGTGTTGTCCTATTCTGGGAGACCCCTTTTACTTATTATTGTATCCTCTTCGTAGCCCATTCCACGCATTTGTCGTGGTTACTGAGACTTGTCTCTTGTTTGGGTACTACGTTGTAGTTCCTTTGTGAAAATACCCCAACCTTCATATGTTGGTTAAATGTTACACTATGGTATTAAAAGCTAAAAAGTGCTTTAACAACATCAGTGAACAATTAAACCAAGCAAAATACAAGGAAACACCTTAAGGTCAATTTAAGCAATAATTGCTCTAGACTTGGTTAACCTGTATAAAACCTAAAGGGATTTTCTAGACCTTGGAAATATGTAATGAAATATTTATTAAATCAATTATTGAAGAAAACCAAGCTTGAAAACAAGTTTAAAAACACAAAATGTGCTTTAAGGAGTCTTTAAAGCACAATTTTTGGAAAATTGTCTTGTAAATGAGTTTTGAATGGCTAGGTGTCCATCATTACTCTTAAATAAATATGTGTACTAATTTGTAACACATTTGGAGGTCTAGGTCAATGGGAAATCAAAAATTTCACATCTATGTGCCTTGTTTTTATGAATAGTGACTTTAATAAGCTAGTTTGTAACATATGTTGTTACAAGTAATTAAATGGGTCAATAAAGACCAAACTATCTCTAAATAAATGATGGGGGCCGGTTTTTATTAAGGTGAGTCACCACCATGTAAAAATCAAATAAGGAAGGAAGGGTAGGAAGGTAAAAAGGAAGAAGGTTACCTTTTAACATGTAAATATCTCCTAAAAGCAACTCACTTATTTCATTATCTCATTCCCTTCTTCATTTCACACGGTTGCAAGCTCTCTTCAACCTCTCTTCATTCTCCATTTACGTTTGCAATAATACACACCAAGACTCCATCTTTGACCACATGTAACTCCTAGCTCCATGGTCCAAATTCAATTTCGAGACCACCGTTCTAGTTGAAGCAAGCTCTACACTTCTATCTTTTCAAGACTTCAAAAGCTCCATTTCGGTGCCATGGAGATTCACCATTGAAGGAGCTTGGCCACATCTTTTTACACCTTGTTGTTCTCCTTTGCTTCAAGGTAAGGGAACTCAAAGAAAAATGAAGTTTCCCTCATGTTTTGGTGCTGTCCGAAAATTCACCATTAATGGTGTATTCTCTTGTTCTTCCATAGCTTCATTTCAACCTTTCATGGACTAGGTGAAGTCCTCTCTTTGTATATGTACAACTCTCTTCAAGATCTAAGGTAAAACAACTATCCTGTGTGTTAAGACAATATGTATAACCTAGGGTTTGTAAGTGTTTAAGCATGAAGCTTGAATGCTCATTGGTTGTACTTGTGTGTTGGTTAGAACATTGGCAAGTAACCAAGTGCTCTTGCCGATTTCCAAACAAGGAAGAACAAGAATGTTCAAGTAAAAATCTGGAAGGAAAGAGGTAAACAAACTATCTCAATATGATTTAAATGCCAATGGTAAATGAGCTAGTGAAATGCTCTCAAGGAGTTTATTAAGGGCATATGTATTGTTGGGTGTATTTGCAGGTCAAAGGCAATATATACTTGTGGAAATTCAGTGTTTAAGGTTTAAGCAATTTAAGGGCCTAAGAGCCATGTTATTTAAGGGCCTAAGTGCCAAGCAATTTAAGTTAAGCACTATATTGTGTTGTGGTGTAATTTGGTGAAGGTTTGTGTGTGATGGTGTTCTTGATGGGTTTAGGAGATCTTGAATGTTTAATGGTGAAAACTATGAGTTTTGGAATGGTGATATGCTAAGAGAACCCATGGCGAAAATTTGTAAAATGTATAAGAAAATTGGGTAACAAGTTGGACAATGTTTTAAGGTGAATCGAAGTGGTATTTTGGCATTAGAATATACCTAAGATCATATGGTAAGTTTATACAATTAATGGAGGTGGAGAACTAAGGCAACAACACTTGAAAAATGCAATTTTAACAATTCTGTAGGTTTGGTCCGGGACCTAGGTTATGGTTCAAGTCCCGGACTATGCATGAAAATAGGCCGAGAGTGCACCACTGGTTTGGTCCGGGACTTGGGGTGAGTACAAGGTCCCGGACCACCCTTTGAAATACGCCGAAGATTTTAAGTAAGTGCTGGTCCGGGACTTAAGGTAAGGACCAAGTCCCGGACCACTCTAAAATTGTTGTTTAAGGTTGGAAAATGGTGTCTAATGATGGGGATTGATGGATAATGATGTTGTAAGGTTATTAAGGACATGTTTGGTGAGTTATAATGACAATTTGGTGGGTGGGAAGTTGGAATAAAATGTGAGAGTAAATCAAGTTAAAAATGTTAAGTCATTTAACTAGTTAACGGGGATAACTACGGTCATTCGACGTTACACAAACATGTTACCCCAATGTTAATGAAAACAACTTTAATGTACCAGTTGTTCGAGAATTGTTCGAGGAACGTAAGTGGACATGGTGGAGTGGACTCCGGAGACAGGTATGGTTTTCTTGCAACCTGTGTCCTACCGGATTACACCGGCTTGTATGCCAATGTGTTTTTCTGTGTGTTGCCACCTTGTAAGATAAAACATGAAATGAGTTTATAGTAATTCATTTATGTGGCGAATCTGGTCACCAATACCGTTTAACCTCAAATAGGTGTAAACCTTAGCTAACCAAATCTAGGTACACATGAGATATCGGTATTCGGAGTTAACGACCCAAACCTTGGGATCGTTCTAACCACGGCTATGCGTGAGTTAGTTGTGTGATGGTATTATGTGCAAGTGTGTGAACCTCCCTTGCGTGTTTAACTCGGTTTAATACCGTATGGTGTGTGGATGTGATAGGTTCCATAATGGAGCTCTAACTACTTAATATAAGTATATGTGCTAATGGGGGGTGAGGAGTCCGGTCATGTTCCGGCCACGCGTGTGATGGACGGGAGTCGATGTCATACCCGGTTCGACTCTCTTGGTGTATGTTAGGTTGTTTACTCATTGGGTTTCCAATCTTCCCTTAGGCTTAGCCAAAGCTATATTACTGACTCACGTCGGTTTACTGGGGCATACAATGGTGGTTCGGTGTGCTTGGATGACTATATCCCACACTTTGGGGTTTAAGTTAACCGTTCCATATAACAGGACGGTAACAAGGTATGTAACGAGCTTATCATGAGTTTGGCAACATTCTCTAGGCTCTAAAGTGAACTAATTATGGTAGGGACGGTTCCTAAGAGGACCGTACCCGTTATGTTATGTGTTATGTTGTACTGCAATCGCTATAGCGATGCGGTGCTATAGGTTGTAAATTATGGAATGTGGTCATGGATATGAAACTAGTTTAAATAAAAGGTGTCTAAGAATAACCCGATTACTGGGTAAGTGTCGTCTATTAAGGAAGTATCTCTGTTTAGAGGAGAGCCACTTTAAGGTTAAAGGTAATAATGGATGGCTTGTTGTGTGTGGATGTGGATGTGTTGGTATTGTTGAGCCCAATAGTTGGGAGTATGCAATGTGTTGGGTGTTTATGGTTTACATGCGTGATTTAAATATAATCAACTGCATGCTAAGACGACAATTAGTTGTGCGTGGCCCGGTAGCATGCGGGCTGCGGGATTACCATACCAGCAAAGGTGCTGACCCCCTTGGGGGCCACCCTTTTCTCCTTTTTTCTATTTCAGGTACAAGGAGCTGGAAGCCGTTCGAGAGTAGGACGGGGTAGATGTTTGTACATTGGTAGCCCTTTAATGGTGTATGTATTATAGGTGTAGTAAGACCGAATTTGTTATCGGCATTGGTTAATGAATACTCGGTACAGTGGGGGATGTATATGTAAATAATTGTTGGAAATGGAATCAGGATTGTATGGTGTAGTTGCTCGGGGATCTAGTCCATCAGACCGATATAATATGTATGTATTAGCCTTGTTAGCCACGTGGGTGGTTAACGGCGTGTAACACCAACGGATTAAGTAATGTGATGGTTTATGTTTCCGCTGCAGATGGTTATAAAGTGCGACGTTGTGGATGGGGTGTTACAAAAAGTGGTATCAGAGCGAAGTATCGCTCTGATGACTGAATTACCGAGCTTAGGAAGTACCGAGATAAGATTTTAGTACTTTGGGTTAAGGGTTGAGTGATAGCGTGAGAGATACGCTAGTTAGGAAATACCAGTGTGTACTGGATACCTACTATATCCATCCCGCCCTCCACAACCCCTATTTTATGACTTGGGGAGGAACGCCAGGGAGATGAAGCCCTCTCTTACCCGGGAAGACCCGGTCTGGCTGTTATTAACTATCTTGTAAGTATGGGGAACCTGTCATACGGTAGATTCTGAAAGTAGAAATCCCGGAGACGGCTCCCAGGTGAACAACTGTAACCGCACTGGATAGCAAGGAATGAAGAATCTTGTGTATGGGAGAATGAAATTTCCGGCAACCTGGGTCGACATGCCGAGCAGTCGAAAACTACCAGCTTGCAACAGGCAAGAAGTGAAATAATGAAACCCGAGACGAGAGTCTACGGGATAGCAAATGTTAGATAATGGCACCAACGTTATACCAACCGACAAAGGAACTACAACGTAGTACCCAGACAAGAGACAAGTCTCAGTAACCACGACAAATGCGTGGAATGGGCTACGAAGAGGATGCATAATAAGTAAAAGGGGTCTCCCAGAATGGGAAACACCCTAGTAAATGATTATTAGAGGAGGACAATGAGAAGTTGTGCAGGAGATTAGTTACCAATTAGAGTATCCAAGTAAGGACCCATGAGACACTGAATACGGTGCAGACAAAAACAGTGCCGCAGCCGGTACATGTTGAACCGACAGCCAGTTAACAGGGCGCACTTGCCGTGGCAAGTGCAGCTATAACAGGGCTGTTCGAGGAAAAAAAAAATTGACAACTACAAACTACTTAGTAAAGTACCCAGAAAATAAATGTGATCATCGTAACCGTGGAAGGGCTTAACAGCCTAACCTTTGTAAATGGGAATATACCAGTCGGCAAGAAGCTAGACTTGGTTAAGGCAAGAAGGCATTGTGAAACCATGAGAATTTTTCTTTCAAACTCAGATTTAATTTCAAACTCGTTTCTTTCAAAACCCGATTCTCTTTTAAACCAATATTTCTTTCTAACCTTCTTTCAGACTAGTTTACGTTGTAATAACCGGACGGAAACCGGTGAACCCGAGGGTAGCAACCCGACGGTATGGGTGGAGTTCTTAATGATACAACGGTGGATAAACCTCCCCTAGATTAAGTTCGGGAAACAGGGGATGTATATTGTCAAAGGACAATATAAGGGAGTTGACAACAGAATACTTCACCTAGGCGTGTGACGGACACTACGAGTGTACCAATGAAATGTGGGACGACCGCACTCCGATAGGAGCATGTGGGCCTGACAGACCTACTTATGGATAAGTCGGGTAAGTAGTAATGTATCAGTATGATACCCCATATATGTATACGAGAAGAGTCCGAAACACGGGAAGTAGTCGACTCCATACTACGGTCAGCAGTAAAAGTCAAGTAAGAGCTAAGGATTACCACGAATGGTTGAAGTAAAGGAACCCAGTTGAGAAGACTAAATGAATTGGTAAATACGTCCAAGAGAATGTATAGGGTCAAGAAGTGCGAAGAGCGGATGGTTATGTAAAGACATCACATATGTCTTAGGAAGCTAAGGAATGAGACATGGTAGCTGGAACGAATACCCAGCTAAGAACATAAGAAGGCGAAGTTTACTGAAAGCACCCATGAGTGCAAGCAAATAATGACAAACCTTAGCAACACCCAGGAGCAATCCTTGAGGGGTGTTTGGATCAAACATTGTCGAATGAGACAATGTAACAGAAACTCAAGAGTTGAAATAATTACTCGGGTTAAACACCGAAGAGAACCCACTTAACAGTAGGACCCTAAGTTGCCAAAGAGACAACTTGGAAGGAACGAGATGTGACGACCTTGTTAAACCATGTAATGTCGTGCAGAAAAGTAATTGTGTGGAAGTAGCCTTTAGTGAGCAGAGCTCGAGGCAGTGGCTTATAAGCCACAAGCAAGACATGTTATGTCAAATTGAATCAATTGTGGAAGTTTGTGTTACACAAGAAAATAAAGCGGAGAACGAACCACTGCTTAAGAGTGGGGATACCTCTCAATATTGTGAAACCGTAGGAGCGGTAGCTGTGTGAACCAAGTTTAAGAAATATATTAAGGATGGACCATGTTATTATTGTGGAAGAACAGCTAGTTACTAGCATGTAGGTATAACGTGGAGCACCGAGCTGAGTAACGCCGGTTTATAACTCAAAGTGAGCAACGCTCAAGGAGCATTCAGTAGTCATCCATGAGGATGATGCAAGTATATGTGTGGAAACTAATATGACAGTGAATACCATGTAAGTTAGCGTTGTGCAAGGAAAAAGAACACGGTACGCAGAAAGCGACCGTTGTATAAGTATGGATTAGGTGATGGTATGACAAATAAGCGGAGTGATGCGTTAAATCCAGTAAAGATACAATGGGAAGTGATAACAAATAAACTGGACAGTAAGCCAGTAGCCGGTATTATGGATAAGAATCTCAGTGAAGCACAGTGTGAATTCCTATGGCAATTGCATGAGAGATTTACTGCCAAGAGTTTACGCCTCTGCACTCTGTATGACTGAGTGTTTTGGTATTGCGTTTGCACAGTAATGATCGAGTGGGATAGCTAGGATTTGGAAGATGATAATGGTGGAAGGCGAACAAAGAGAATTATAACACTATAAGACTGAAGCATATGAAATGCAAGGTCATATCAATGAAATGATACAGGTGCAGAATTAAATGTGGAAGTAGGAGAATTGGAGGTGTACAATACAGTATGGATAACGAATGGACAGGTCAGAATCGAAACTGGTTAGGAGTTAAGAAAACTCCAATGAGAATTCTTGGTAAAGGAACTAAACCGCTAATATGGTCAAGATCCTTTAACGGACCGCGTGGAAGTTAAAACACTTCACGACGGTAGAACATTTTTAACACTATGTTCAGTGGTTGATTACGTGGGCGTAATCTCTTTTAAGGGGGGTAGAGCGTAAAACCGCTTAGTGTGTTTTACCGTACAAGTGTACGTGAACTATGTTGTGCATAGCACAAAAATAATTGGTTATGATGGTTGGTTTGGTTAAATGGTGGTATTTGCGCACAGAAGATGCGAAATACCGTTGTGGTAGGTGAGACTACCTTGTTAATGGTTGTGGGTTAGTACAAGTGTTAAGGAGTAAATAAACCCCAATGGTGTGTGTTTGCACAATACCAAATGTGACACGATGTATTGTATTTTGATTAAAAATATGTATATACATATACAGTGTGGTGATTTATGAAGGGTATGAAACTGACATGGAACCTAGTAAGAATTAGATTCCCTAGGTAACTTGATTAAAAGAAAATGGATATAATTGATGGACTGAGTTCTATCCCTTGGAGATGTGATGATTATGATTAGAATGATTGAAAAGATAGAAAAGGGAAATGTGTGTATAATTTGATCCTTGAAAATGAAGTGGGAGGTGGAACTTGATTTGCATGTGATCAAGGGAAGCCGAACACAAATTGGGGTGGAAGAATAGTTCAACACTGATGCTGATCACATCAGGGTTGGATGACTCTTGAAGCTCCCTATAAGTGGTCACAAGTAACACCACTAAGAAAGGATGCAAAGAGCATAAGTTGGACTTGGAGTTGTATTGAATTTTCAAAAGGGTTTTCAATAGGTATTTCCAAAACAGTGGATTATATTTTGAATAAAGGATTCTCCTGTTTACTTAACCTGGTAAAGAATATTTTTTGTAGTACTTGCTCACGAGCTGAGGACGTATGAGCCTTTGTCTTCGGACCGGTGACATGAGAAGTACATATGTTAAAACTTAAGTGAATGTTTTGATCTCCCAAAGGAACGGGGACCAGAAGGTGTCCATCGCGACCGGGTTCTGCGGGGATCACAGTGTATATGTACTCAACATGGGACTCGAGCCCATGAAGAGATGGAAAAGGTATTTCTGGTTGTTATACATGCTAAGGCATGTTGTGTGGTATGTGTAATAAATATTACTTTGACCTTGAGTCTTAATAGGGTTGAGTTCTGAAATGATTATGTTACCTGGGCCTATGAGTCCAAAGGTGGTTATGTTACCCAGACCTGAGAGTCTAAGGGTTGTTATGTGAGTACATTACTGTTAAGGTACCCGGACCATTGAGTCCGAGGTAATCATGTGAGAATGATATGTTATGGATGGATGTGTATATGTACCCGGACCGTCAAGTCCGAGGTTGTGGTATAAGGTGTGTTGGTAATGGAAGTTTATCTTGAAAGTAATTCCCGTATTCTAATCAAATGATGTGTTGGGAAATGTGAACTTCGAGGACGAAGTTCTTTTAAGGGGGGTAGATTGAAATACCCCAAACCTTCATATGTTGGTTAAATGTTAAACTATGGTATTCAAAGGCTAAAAAGTGCCTTAACAACATCAGTGAACAATTAAACCAAGCAAAATACAAGGAAACACCTTAAGGTCAATTTAAGCAAATAATTGCTCTAGACTTGGTTAACCTTGTATAAAACCTAAAGGGCATTTCTAGACCTTGGAAATATGTTAATGAACATATTAAATCAATTATTGAAGAAAACCAAGCTTGAAAACAAGTTAAAACACAAAATGTGCTTTAAGGAGTCTTAAAGCACATTTTTGGAAAATTGTCTTGTAAATGAGTTTTGAATGGCTAGGTGTCCATCATTACTCTTAAATAAATATGTGTACTAATTTGTAACACATTTGGAGGTCTAGGTCAATGGGAAATCAAAAATTTCACATCTATGTGCCTTGTTTTATGAATAGTGACTTTAATAAGCTAGTTTGTAACATATGTTGTTACAAGTAATTAAATGGGTCAATAAAGACCAAACTATCTCTAAATAAATGATGGGGGCCGGTTTTATTAAGGTGAGTCACCACCATGTAAAAATCAAATAAGGAAGGAAGGGTAGGAAGGTAAAAAGGAAGAAGGTTACCTTTTAACATGTAAATATCTCCTAAAAGCAACTCACTTATTTCATTATCTCATTCCCTTCTTCATTTCACACGGTTGCAAGCTCTCTTCAACCTCTCTTCATTCTCCATTTACGTTTGCAATAATACACACCAAGACTCCATCTTTGACCACATGTAACTCCTAGCTCCATGGTCCAAATTCAATTTCGAGACCACCGTTCTCTAGTTGAAGCAAGCTCTACACTTCTATCTTTTCAAGACTTCAAAAGCTCCATTTCGGTGCCATGGAGATTCACCATTGAAGGAGCTTGGCCACATCTTTTTACACCTTGTTGTTCTCCTTTGCTTCAAGGTAAGGGAACTCAAAGAAAAATGAAGTTTCCCTCATGTTTTGGTGCTGTCCGAAAATTCACCATTAATGGTGTATTCTCTTGTTCTTCCATAGCTTCATTTCAACCTTTCATGGACTAGGTGAAGTCCTCTCTTGTATATGTACAACTCTCTTCAAGATCTAAGGTAAAACAACTATCCTTGTGTGTTAAGACAATATGTATAACCTAGGGTTTGTAAGTGAGTTTAAGCATGAAGCTTGAATGCTCATTGGTTGTACTTGTGTGTTGGTTAGAACATTGGCAAGTAACCAAGTGCTCTTGCCGATTTCCAAACAAGGAAGAACAAGAATGTTCAAGTAAAAATCTGGAAGGAAAGAGGTAAACAAACTATCTCAATATGATTTAAATGCCAATGGTAAATGAGCTAGTGAAATGCTCTCAAGGAGTTTATTAAGGGCATATGTATTGTTGGGTGTATTTGCAGGTCAAAGGCAATATATACTTGTGGAAATTCAGTGTTTAAGGTTTAAGCAATTTAAGGGCCTAAGAGCCATGTTATTTAAGGGCCTAAGTGCCAAGCAATTTAAGTTAAGCACTATATTGTGTTGTGGTGTAATTTGGTGAAGGTTTGTGTGTGATGGTGTTCTTGATGGGTTTAGGAGATCTTGAATGTTTAATGGTGAAAACTATGAGTTTTGGAATGGTGATATGCTAAGAGAACCCATGGCGAAAATTTGTAAAATGTATAAGAAATTGGGTAACAAGTTGGACAATGTTTTAAGGTGAATCGAAGTGGTATTTTGGCATTAGAATATACCTAAGATCATATGGTAAGTTTATACAATTAATGGAGGTGGAGAACTAAGGCAACAACACTTGAAAAATGCAATTTTAACAATAGGTTGGTCAATTAGGTTGAGGTTTGCCGGACCTAGGTTATGGTTCAAGTCCCGGACTATGCATGAAAATAGGCCGAGAGTGCACCACTGGTATTGGTCCGGGACTTGGGGTGAGTACAAGGTCCCGGACCACCCTTGAAATACGCCGAAGATTTTAAGTAAGTGCTGGTCCGGGACTTAAGGTAAGGACCAAGTCCCGGACCACTCTAAAATTGTTGTTTAAGGTTGGAAAATGGTGTCTAATGATGGGGATTGATGGATAATGATGTTGTAAGGTTATTAAGGACATGTTTGGTGAGTTATAATGACAATTTGGTGGGTGGGAAGTTGGAATAAAATGTGAGAGTAAATCAAGTTAAAAATGTTAAGTCATTTAACTAGTTAACGGGGATAACTACGGTCATTCGACGTTACACAAACATGTTACCCCAATGTTAATGAAAACAACTTTAATGTACCAGTTGTTCGAGAATTGTTCGAGGAACGTAAGTGGACATGGTGGAGTGGACTCCGGAGACAGGTATGGTTTTCTTGCAACCTGTGTCCTACCGGATTACACCGGCTTGTATGCCAATGTGTTTTTCTGTGTGTTGCCACCTTGTAAGATAAAACATGAAATGAGTTTATAGTAATTCATTTATGTGGCGAATCTGGTCACCAATACCGTTTAACCTCAAATAGGTGCTAAACCTTAGCTAACCAAATCTAGGTACACATGAGATATCGGTATTCGGAGTTAACGACCCAAACCTTGGGATCGTTCTAACCACGGCTATGCGTGAGTTAGTTGTGTGATGGTATTATGTGCAAGTGTGTGAACCTCCCTTGCGTGTTTAACTCGGTTTAATACCGTATGGTGTGGATGTGATAGGTTCCATAATGGAGCTCTAACTACTTAATTATAAGTATATATGTGCTAATGGGGGGTGAGGAGTCCGGTCATGTTCCGGCCACGCGTGTGATGGACGGGAGTCGATGTCATACCCGGTTCGACTCTCTTGGTGTATGTTAGGTTGTTTACTCATTGGGTTTCCAATCTTCCCTTTAGCTTAGCCAAAGCTATATTACTGACTGTCGTCGGTTTACTGGGGCATACAATGGTGGTTCGGTGTGCTTGGATGACTATATCCGACACACTTTGGGGTTTAAGTTAACCGTTCCATATAACAGGACGGTAACAAGGTATGTAACGAGCTTATCATGAGTTTGGCAACATTCTCTAGGCTCTAAAGTGAACTAATTATGGTAGGGACGGTTCCTAAGAGGACCGTACCCGTTATGTTATGGGTTGTGTTGTACTGCAATCGCTATAGCGATGCGGTGCTATAGGTTGTAAATTATGGAATATGTGGTCATGGATATGAAACATAGTTTAAATAAAAGGTGTCTAAGAATAACCCGATTACTGGGTAAGTGTCGTCTATTAAGGAAGTATCTCTGTTTAGAGGAGAGCCACTTTAAGGTTAAAGGTAATAATGGATGGCTTGTTGTGTGTGGATGCGTGGATGTGTTGGTATTGTTGAGCCCAATAGTTGGGAGTATGCAATGTGTTGGGTGTTTATGGTTTACATGCGTGATTTAAATATAATCAACTGCATGCTAAGACGACAATTAGTTGTGCGTGGCCCGGTAGCATGCGGGCTGCGGGATTACCATACCAGCAAAGGTGCTGACCCCCTTGGGGGCCACCCTTTTCTCCTTTTTCTATTTCAGGTACAAGGAGCTGGAAGCCGTTCGAGAGTAGGACGGGGTAGATGTTTGTACATTGGTAGCCCTTTAATGGTGTATGTATTATAGGTGTAGTAAGACCGAATTTGTTATCGGCATTGGTTAATGAATACTCGGTACAGTGGGGGATGTATATGTAAATAATTGTTGGAAATGGAATCAGGATTGGTGTAGTTGCTCGGGGATCTAGTCCATCAGACCGATATAATATGTATGTATTAGCCTTGTTAGCCACGTGGGTGGTTAACGGCGTGTAACACCAACGGATTAAGTAATGTGATGGTTTATGTTTCCGCTGCAGATGGTTATAAAGTGCGACGTTGTGGATGGGGTCTTACAAAAAGTGGTATCAGAGCGAAGTATCGCTCTGATGACTGAATTACCGAGCTTAGGAAGTACCGAGATAAGATTTAAGTACTTTGGGTTAAGGGTTGAGTGATAGCGTGAGAGATACGCTAGTTAGGAAATACCAGTGTGTACTGGATACCTACTATATCCATCCCGCCCTCCACAACCCCTATTTTATGACTTGGGGAGGAACGCCAGGGAGATGAAAGCCCTCTCTTACCCGGGAAGACCCGGTCTGGCTGTTATTAACTATCTTGTAAGTATGGGGAACCTGTCATACGGTAGATTCTGGAAAGTAGAAATCCCGGAGACGGCTCCCAGGTGAACAACTGTAACCGCACTGGATAGCAAGGAATGAAGAATCTTGTGTATGGGAGAATGAAATTTCCGGCAACCTGGGTCGACATGCCGAGCAGTCGAAAACTACCAGCTTGCAACAGGCAAGAAGTGAAATAATGAAACCCGAGACGAGAGTCTACGGGATAGCAAATGTTAGATAATGGCACCAACGTTATACCAACCGACAAAGGAACTACAACGTAGTACCCAGACAAGAGACAAGTCTCAGTAACCACGACAAATGCGTGGAATGGGCTACGAAGAGGATGCGATAATAAGTAAAAGGGGTCTCCCAGAATGGGAAACACCCTAGTAAATGATTATTAGAGGAGGACAATGAGAAGTTGTGCAGGAGATTAGTTACCAATTAGAGTATCCAAGTAAGGACCCATGAGATCACTGAATACGGTGCAGACAAAAACAGTGCCGCAGCCGGTACATGTTGAACCGACAGCCAGTTAACAGGGCGCACTTGCCGTGGCAAGTGCAGCTATAACAGGGCTGTTCGAGGAAAAAAAAAATTGACAACTACAAACTACTTAGTAAAGTACCCAGAAAATAAATGTGATCATCGTAACCGTGGAAGGGCTTAACAGCCTAACCTTTGTAAATGGGAATATACCAGTCGGCAAGAAGCTAGACTTGGTTAAGGCAAGAAGGTGTTGTGAAACCAGGAGAATTTTTCTTTCAAACTCAGATTTAATTTCAAACTCGTTTCTTTCAAAACCCGATTCTCTTTTAAACCAATATTTCTTTCTAACCTTCTTTCAGACTAGTTTACGTTGTAATAACCGGACGGAAACCGGTGAACCCGAGGGTAGCAACCCGACGGTATGGGTGGAGTTCTTAATGATACAACGGTGGATAAACCTCCCCTAGATTAAGTTCGGGAAACAGGGGATGTATATTGTCAAAGGACAATATAAGGGAGTTGACAACAGAATACTTCACCTAGGCGTGTGACGGACACTACGAGTGTACCAATTGAAATGTGGGACGACCGCACTCCGATAGGAGCATGTGGGCCTGACAGACCTACTTATGGATAAGTCGGGTAAGTAGTAATGTATCAGTATGATACCCCATATATGTATACGAGAAGAGTCCGAAACGGGAAGTAGTCGACTCCATACTACGGTCAGCAGTAAAAGTCAAGTAAGAGCTAAGGATTACCACGAATGGTTGAAGTAAAGGAACCCAGTTGAGAAGACTAAATGAATTGGTAAATACGTCCAAGAGAATGTATAGGGTCAAGAAGTGCGAAGAGCGCGGATGGTTATGTAAAGACATCACATATGTCTTAGGAAGCTAAAGGAATGAGACATGGTAGCTGGAACGAATACCCAGCTAAGAACATAAGAAGGCGAAGTTTACTGAAAGCACCCATGAGTGCAAGCCAAACTAATGACAAACCTTAGCAACACCCAGGAGCAATCCTTGAGGGGTGTTTGGATCAAACATTGTCGAATGAGACAATGTAACAGAAACTCAAGAGTTGAAATAATTACTCGGGTTAAACACCGAAGAGAACCCACTTAACAGTAGGACCCTAAGTTGCCAAAGAGACAACTTGGAAGGAAACCGAGATGTGACGACCTTGTTAAACCATGTAATGTCGTGCAGAAAAGTAATTGTGTGGAAGTAGCCTTTAGTGAGCAGAGCTCGAGGCAGTGGCTTATAAGCCACAAGCAAGACATGTTATGTCAAATTGAATCAATTGTGGAAGTTTGTGTTACACAAGAAAATAAAGCGGAGAACGAACCACTGCTTAAGAGTGGGGATACCTCACAATATTGTGAAACCGCAGGAGCGGTAGCTGTGTGAACCAAGTTTAAGAAATATATTAAGGATGGACCATGTTATTATTGTGGAAGAACAGCTAGTTACTAGCATGTAGGTATAACGTGGAGCACCGAGCTGAGTAACGCCGGTTTATAACTCAAAGTGAGCAACGCTCAAGGAGCATTCAGTAGTCATCCATGAGGATGATGCAAGTATATGTGTGGAAACTAATATGACAGTGAATACCATGTAAGTTAGCGTTGTGCAAGGAAAAAGAACACGGTACGCAGAAAGCGACCGTTGTATAAGTATGGATTAGGTGATGGTATGACAAATAAGCGGAGTGATGCGTTAAATCCAGTAAAGATACAATGGGAAGTGATAACAAATAAACTGGACAGTAAGCCAGTAGCCGGTATTATGAGATAAGAATCTCAGTGAAGCACAGTGTGAATTCCTATGGCAATTGCATGAGAGATTTACTGCCAAGAGTTTACGCCTCTGCACTCTGTATGACTGAGTGTTTTGGTATTGCGTTTGCACAGTAATGATCGAGTGGGATAGCTAGGATTTGGAAGATGATAATGGTGGAAGGCGAACAAAGAGAATTATAACACTATAAGACTGAAGCATATGAAATGCAAGGTCATATCAATGAAATGATACAGGTGCAGAATTAAATGTGGAAGTAGGAGAATTGGAGGTGTACAATACAGTATGGATAACGAATGGACAGGTCAGAATCGAAACTGGTTAGGAGTTAAGAAAACTCCAATGAGAATTCTTGGTTTAGGAACTAAACCGCTAATATGGTCAAGATCCTTTAACGGACCGCGTGGAAGTTAAAACACTTCACGACGGTAGAACATTTTAACCCTATGTTCAGTGTTGATTACGTGGGCGTAATCTTTTAAGGGGGGTAGAGCGTAAAACCGCTTAGTGTGTTTTACCGTACAAGTGTACGTGAACTATGTTGTGATAGCACAAAAATAATTTGTTATGATGGTTGGTTTGGTTAAATGGTGGTAATTGCGCACAGAAGATGCGAAATACCATTGTGGTAGGTGAGACTACCTTGTTAATGGTTGTGGGTTAGTACAAGTGTTAAGGAGTAAATAAACCCCAATGGTGTGTGTTTGCACAATACCAAATGTGACACGATGTATTGTATTTTGATTAAAAATATGTATATATATACAGTGTGGTGATTTATGAAGGGTATGAAACTGACATGGAACCTAGTAAGAATTAGATTCCCTAGGTAACTTGATTAAAAGAAAATGGATATAATTGATGGACTGAGTTCTATCCCTTGGAGATGTGATGATTATGATTAGAATGATTGAAAAGATAGAAAAGGGAAATGTGTGTATAATTTGATCCTTGAAAATGAAGTGGGAGGTGGAACTTGATTTGCATGTGATCAAGGGAAGCCGAACACAAATTGGGGTGGAAGAATAGTTCAACACTGATGCTGATCACATCAGGGTTGGATGACTCTTGAAGCTCCCTATAAGTGGTCACAAGTAACACCACTAAGAAAGGATGCAAAGAGCATAAGTTGGACTTGGAGTTGTATTGAATTTTCAAAAGGGTTTTCAATAGGTATTTCCAAACAGTGGATTGATATTTTGAATAAAGGATTCTCTGTTTACTTAACCTGGTAAAGAATATTTTTTTGTAGTACTTGCTCACGAGCTGAGGACGTATGAGCCTTTGTCTTCGGACCGGTGACATGAGAAGTACATATGTTAAAACTTAAGTGAATGTTTTGATCTCCCAAAGGAACGGGGACCAGAAGGTGTCCATCGCGACCGGGTTCTGCGGGGATCACAGTGTATATGTACTCAACATGGGACTCGAGCCCATGAAGAGATGGAAAAGGTATTTCTGGTTGTTATACATGCTAAGGCATGTTGTGTGGTATGTGTAATAAATATTACTTTGACCTTGAGTCTTAATAGGGTTGAGTTCTGAAATGATTATGTTACCTGGGCCTATGAGTCCAAAGGTGGTTATGTTACCCAGACCTGAGAGTCTAAGGGTTGTTATGTGAGTACATTACTGTTAAGGTACCCGGACCATTGAGTCCGAGGTAATCATGTGAGAATGATATGTTATGGATGGATGTGTATATGTACCCGGACCGTCAAGTCCGAGGTGTGTGGTATAAGGTGTGTTGGTAATGGAAGTTTATCTTGAAAGTAATTCCCGTATTCTAATCAAATGATGTGTTGGGAAATGTGAACTTCGAGGACGAAGTTCTTTTAAGGGGGGTAGATTGAAATACCCCAAACCTTCATATGTTGGTTAAATGTTAAACTATGGTATTCAAAGGCTAAAAAGTGCCTTAACAACATCAGTGAACAATTAAACCAAGCAAAATACAAGGAAACACCTTAAGGTCAATTTAAGCAAATAATTGCTCTAGACTTGGTTAACCTTGTATAAAACCTAAAGGTCATTTCTAGACCTTGGAAATATGTTAATGAACATATTAAATCAATTATTGAAGAAAACCAAGCTTGAAAACAAGTTAAAACACAAAATGTGCTTTAAGGAGTCTTAAAGCACATTTTTGGAAAATTGTCTTGTAAATGAGTTTTGAATGGCTAGGTGTCCATCATTACTCTTAAATAAATATGTGTACTAATTTGTAACACATTTGGAGGTCTAGGTCAATGGGAAATCAAAAATTTCACATCTATGTGCCTTGTTTTATGAATAGTGACTTTAATAAGCTAGTTTGTAACATATGTTGTTACAAGTAATTAAATGGGTCAATAAAGACCAAACTATCTCTAAATAAATGATGGGGGCCGGTTTATTAAGGTGAGTCACCACCATGTAAAAATCAAATAAGGAAGGAAGGGTAGGAAGGTAAAAAGGAAGAAGGTTACCTTTTAACATGTAAATATCTCCTAAAAGCAACTCACTTATTTCATTATCTCATTCCCTTCTTCATTTCACACGGTTGCAAGCTCTCTTCAACCTCTCTTCATTCTCCATTTACGTTTGCAATAATACACACCAAGACTCCATCTTTGACCACATGTAACTCCTAGCTCCATGGTCCAAATTCAATTTCGAGACCACCGTTCCTCTAGTTGAAGCAAGCTCTACACTTCTATCTTTTCAAGACTTCAAAAGCTCCATTTCGGTGCCATGGAGATTCACCATTGAAGGAGCTTGGCCACATCTTTTTACACCTTGTTGTTCTCCTTTGCTTCAAGGTAAGGGAACTCAAAGAAAAATGAAGTTTCCCTCATGTTTTGGTGCTGTCCGAAAATTCACCATTAATGGTGTATTCTCTTGTTCTTCCATAGCTTCATTTCAACCTTTCATGGACTAGGTGAAGTCCTCTCTTTGTATATGTACAACTCTCTTCAAGATCTAAGGTAAAACAACTATCCTTGTGTGTTAAGACAATATGTATAACCTAGGGTTTGTAAGTGAGTTTAAGCATGAAGCTTGAATGCTCATTGGTTGTACTTGTGTGTTGGTTAGAACATTGGCAAGTAACCAAGTGCTCTTGCCGATTTCCAAACAAGGAAGAACAAGAATGTTCAAGTAAAAATCTGGAAGGAAAGAGGTAAACAAACTATCTCAATATGATTTAAATGCCAATGGTAAATGAGCTAGTGAAATGCTCTCAAGGAGTTTATTAAGGGCATATGTATTGTTGGGTGTATTTGCAGGTCAAAGGCAATATATACTTGTGGAAATTCAGTGTTTAAGGTTTAAGCAATTTAAGGGCCTAAGAGCCATGTTATTTAAGGGCCTAAGTGCCAAGCAATTTAAGTTAAGCACTATATTGTGTTGTGGTGTAATTTGGTGAAGGTTTGTGTGTGATGGTGTTCTTGATGGGTTTAGGAGATCTTGAATGTTTAATGGTGAAAACTATGAGTTTTGGAATGGTGATATGCTAAGAGAACCCATGGCGAAAATTTGTAAAATGTATAAGAAAATTGGGTAACAAGTTGGACAATGTTTTAAGGTGAATCGAAGTGGTATTTTGGCATTAGAATATACCTAAGATCATATGGTAAGTTTATACAATTAATGGAGGTGGAGAACTAAGGCAACAACACTTGAAAAATGCAATTTTAACAATTCTGTAGGTTTGGTCCGGGACCTAGGTTATGGTTCAAGTCCCGGACTATGCATGAAAATAGGCCGAGAGTGCACCACTGGTATTGGTCCGGGACTTGGGGTGAGTACAAGGTCCCGGACCACCCTTTGAAATACGCCGAAGATTTTAAGTAAGTGCTGGTCCGGGACTTAAGGTAAGGACCAAGTCCCGGACCACTCTAAAATTGTTGTTTAAGGTTGGAAAATGGTGTCTAATGATGGGGATTGATGGATAATGATGTTGTAAGGTTATTAAGGACATGTTTGGTGAGTTATAATGACAATTTGGTGGGTGGGAAGTTGGAATAAAATGTGAGAGTAAATCAAGTTAAAAATGTTAAGTCATTTAACTAGTTAACGGGGATAACTACGGTCATTCGACGTTACACAAACATGTTACCCCAATGTTAATGAAAACAACTTTAATGTACCAGTTGTTCGAGAATTGTTCGAGGAACGTAAGTGGACATGGTGGAGTGGACTCCGGAGACAGGTATGGTTTTCTTGCAACCTGTGTCCTACCGGATTACACCGGCTTGTATGCCAATGTGTTTTTCTGTGTGTTGCCACCTTGTAAGATAAAACATGAAATGAGTTTATAGTAATTCATTTATGTGGCGAATCTGGTCACCAATACCGTTTAACCTCAAATAGGTGCTAAACCTTAGCTAACCAAATCTAGGTACACATGAGATATCGGTATTCGGAGTTAACGACCCAAACCTTGGGATCGTTCTAACCACGGCTATGCGTGAGTTAGTTGTGTGATGGTATTATGTGCAAGTGTGTGAACCTCCCTTGCGTGTTTAACTCGGTTTAATACCGTATGGTGTGTGGATGTGATAGGTTCCATAATGGAGCTCTAACTACTTAATTATAAGTATATATGTGCTAATGGGGGGTGAGGAGTCCGGTCATGTTCCGGCCACGCGTGTGATGGACGGGAGTCGATGTCATACCCGGTTCGACTCTCTTGGTGTATGTTAGGTTGTTTACTCATTGGGTTTCCAATCTTCCCTTTAGCTTAGCCAAAGCTATATTACTGACTCACGTCGGTTTACTGGGGCATACAATGGTGGTTCGGTGTGCTTGGATGACTATATCCGACACACTTTGGGGTTTAAGTTAACCGTTCCATATAACAGGACGGTAACAAGGTATGTAACGAGCTTATCATGAGTTTGGCAACATTCTCTAGGCTCTAAAGTGAACTAATTATGGTAGGGACGGTTCCTAAGAGGACCGTACCCGTTATGTTATGGGTTGTGTTGTACTGCAATCGCTATAGCGATGCGGTGCTATAGGTTGTAAATTATGGAACATGTGGTCATGGATATGAAACATAGTTTAAATAAAAGGTGTCTAAGAATAACCCGATTACTGGGTAAGTGTCGTCTATTAAGGAAGTATCTCTGTTTAGAGGAGAGCCACTTTAAGGTTAAAGGTAATAATGGATGGCTTGTTGTGTGTGGATGCATGGATGTGTTGGTATTGTTGAGCCCAATAGTTGGGAGTATGCAATGTGTTGGGTGTTTATGGTTTACATGCGTGATTTAAATATAATCAACTGCATGCTAAGACGACAATTAGTTGTGCGTGGCCCGGTAGCATGCGGGCTGCGGGATTACCATACCAGCAAAGGTGCTGACCCCCTTGGGGGCCACCCTTTTCTCCTTTTTTCTATTTCAGGTACAAGGAGCTGGAAGCCGTTCGAGAGTAGGACGGGGTAGATGTTTGTACATTGGTAGCCCTTTAATGGTGTATGTATTATAGGTGTAGTAAGACCGAATTTGTTATCGGCATTGGTTAATGAATACTCGGTACAGTGGGGGATGTATATGTAAATAATTGTTGGAAATGGAATCAGGATTGTATGGTGTAGTTGCTCGGGGATCTAGTCCGTCAGACCGATATAATATGTATGTATTAGCCTTGTTAGCCACGTGGGTGGTTAACGGCGTGTAACACCAACGGATTAAGTAATGTGATGGTTTATGTTTCCGCTGCAGATGGTTATAAAGTGCGACGTTGTGGATGGGGTGTTACAAAAAAAAGTGGTATCAGAGCGAAGTATCGCTCTGATGACTGAATTACCGAGCTTAGGAAGTACCGAGATAAGATTTTAGTACTTTGGTTAAGGGTTGAGTGATAGCGTGAGTGATACGCTAGTTAGGAACTGCCAGTGAATACTGGAAACCTACTATATCCATCCCGCCCTCCACAACCCCTATTTTATGACTTGGGAAGGAACGCCAGAGAGATGAAAGCCCTCTCTTACCCGGGAAGACCCGGTCTGGCTGTTATTAACTATCTTGTAGGTATGGAGAACCTGTCACACGGTAAATCCCGAAAAGTGGGAATCCCGGAGACGGTTCCCATCTGCAACAATGTTAACCGCATTTCATAGCGAAGAATGGAGAATCTTGTGTATAGAGGAATGAAATTTCCGGCAACCTGGGTCGACATGCCGAGCAGTCGAAAACTACCAGCTTGCAACAGGCAAAAGAAGAAATAATAAAACCCGAGACGAGAGTCTACGGGATGGCAAATGTTAGGTAATGGCACCAGCGGTATACCAACCGACAAAGGAACTACAACGTAGTACCCAGACAAGAGACAAGTCTCAGTAACCACGACAAATGCGTGGAATGGGCTACAAAGAAGATGCAATAATAAGTAAAAAGGGGTCTCCCAGAATGGGAAACACCCTAGTAAATGATTATTAGAGGAGGACAATAGAAGTTGTGCAGGAGATTAGTTACCAATTAGAGTATCCGAGTAAGGACCCATGAGGCCACTGAATACGGTGTAGACAAAAACAGTACCGCAGCCGTACATGTTGAACCGACAGCCAGTTAACAGGGCGCACTTGCCGTGGCAAGTGCAGCTATAACAGGGCTGTTCGAAAAGAAAAAAAAATTTGACAACTACAAACTACTTAGTAAAGTACCCAGAAATTAAATGTGATCATCGTAACCGTGGAAGGGCTTAATAGCCTAACCTTTGTAAATGAGAATATACCAGTCAGCAAGAAGCTAGACTTGGTTAAGACAAGAAGGTGTTGTGAAACCAGGAGAAAATTTTCTTTCAAACTCAGATTTAGTTCAAACTCTTTCTTTCTTCTTTCAAACCAAATTCTCTTTTAAACCAATACTTCTTTTACCCTTCTTTCAAACCAGTTTACCTTGAATAACCGGACGAAAACCGGTGAAACCGAGGGTACCAACCCGACGGTATGGATGGAGTTCAGAATAGTGCAACGGTGGATAAACCTTCCCTTGAATGAGTTCGGGAAGCACGGAAGTATATTGTCATAAGACAATACAAGGGAGTTGACAACAGAATACTTCACCTAGGCGTGTAACGGACACTACGAGTGTACCAACTGTGTTGTGGGACGACCGCACTCCGATAGGAGCATGTGGGCCTGACAGACCTACTTATAGGTTAGTCGGGTAAGTAGTAATGTATCAGTATCATACCCCATATATGTATACGAGAAGAGTCCGAAACACGGGGAGTAGTCAACTCCATACTACGGTCAGCAGTAAAAGTCAAATGAGAGCAATGGATTACCACGAATGGTTGAAGTAAAGGAACCCAGTTAAGAAGACTAAAATGAATTAGTAAATCGTCCAAGAGAATGTGTAGAGTTAGGAAGTGCGAAGAGCACGGATGGTTATGTAAAGACATCACATATGTCTTAGGAAGCTGAAGGAATGAGACATGGTAGCTGGAACGAATACCCAGCTAAGAAAGTAAGAAGGCGAAGTTACTGAATGCACTCATAAGTGCAAGCCAAATGTAATGGCAAACCTTAGCAACACCCAGGAGCAATCCTTGAGGGGTTTTGGATCAAACATTGTCGAATGAGACAATGTAACAGAAACTCAAGAGTTGAAATAATTACTCGGGTTAAACACCGAAGAGAACCCACTTAACAGTAGGACCCTAAGTTGCCAAAGAGACAACTTGGAAGGAATCGAGATGTGACGACCTTGTTAAACCATGTAATGTTGTGCAGAAAAGTAAATATGTGGAAGTAGCCTTTAGTGAGCAGAGCTCGAGGCAGTGGCTTATAAGCCACAAGCAAGACCTGTTATGTCAAATTGAATCAATTGTGGAAGTTTGTGTTACACAAGAAAATAAAGCGGAGAACGAACCACTGCTTAAGAGTGGGGATACCTCTCAATATTGTGAAACCGCAGGAGCGGTAGCTGTGTGAACCAAGTTTAAGAAATATATTAAGGATGGACCATGTTATTATTGTGGAACAACAGTTTACTAGCATGTAGGTATAACGTGGAGCACCGAGCTGAGTAACGCCGGTTTATAACTCAAAGTGAGCAACGCTCAAGGAGCATTCAGTAGTCATCCATGAGGATGATGCAAGTATATGTGTGGAAACTAATATGACAGTGAATACCATGTAAGTTAGTGTTGTGCAAGGAAAAAGAACACGGTACGCAGAAAGCGACCGTTGTATAAGTATGGATTAGGTGATGGTATGACAAATAAGCGGAGTGGTGTGTTAACCCAGTACAGATACAATGGGAAGTGATAGCAAATAAACTGGACAGTAAGCCAGTAGCCAGTATTATGAGATAAGAATCTCAGTAAACATAGTGTGAATTCCTATTGCAATTGCATGAGAGATTTACTGCCAAGAGTTTACGCCTCTGCACTCTGTATGACTGAGTGTTTTGGTATTGCGCTTGCGTGGTAATGATCGAGTGGGATAGCTAGGATTTGGAAATGATAATTGTGGAAGGTGAACAAAGAGAATTATAACACTATAAGACCGAGGCATATGAAATGCAAGGTCATATCAATGAAATGATACAGGTGCAGAATTAAATGTGGAAGTAGGACTGGCGATAAGTGACTACAGTAGCACTAAAATCAAAGATCGGTATGAAATGTACCTCAGGTGTAGGAATAGCTGAAAGAGCACTACACATTAGGTGTAGCTCAACCTCAACCGACAGTAAGTCGAAAGGAATTGAGGCTCATTGTGAAATACATAGCAGTATACACAGTAAACTACTGTGGAGGTGAATAGAAAGTTCGTAACTCACCGAAATCGCGCACGGTAAGAGATACCACGCGTGGTTGAGAAACCATGGTTACCAAGATAAAGGTAAAGAATTGGAGGTGTACAATACAATATGAATAACGAATGGACAGGCCAGAATCGAAACTGATTAGGAGTTAAGAAAACTCCAATGAGAATTCTTGGTAAAGGAACTAAACCGCTAATATGGTCAAGATCCTTTAACAGACCGCGTGGTAGTTAAAACACTTCACGACGGCAGAACATTTTAAGCCAATGTTCAGTGATTGATTACGTGGGCGTAATCCCTTTTAAGGGGGGTAGAGCGCAAAGCCGCTTAGTGTGTTTTACCGTACAAGTGTACGTGAACTATGTTGTGCATAGCACAAAATAATTTGTTATGATGGTTGGCATGGTTAATAATTGGTTGTGATGGTTGGTTTGGTTAAATGGTGGTATTTGCGCACAGAAGATGCGAAATACCGTTGTGGTAGGTGAGACTACCTTGTTAATGGTTGTGGTTAGTACAAGTGTTAAGGAGTAAATAAACCCCTGGGGGAACTAAAACCCCAATGGTGTGTGTTTGCATAATACCAAATGTGACACGATGTATTGTATTTTGATTAAAAATATGTATATATATATACAGTGTGGTGATTTATGAAGGGTATGAAACTGACATGGAACTAGTAAGAATTAGATTCCCTAGGTAACTTGATTAAAAGAAAATGGATATAATTGATGGACTGAGTTCTATCCCTTGGAGATGTGATGATTATGATTAGAATGATTGAAAAGATAGAAAAGGGAAATGTGTGTATTATTTGATCCTTGAAAATGAAGTGGGAGGTGGAACTTGATTTGCATGTGATCAAGGGAAGCCGAACACAAATTGGGGTGGAAGAATAGTTCAACACTGATGCTGATCACATCAGGGTTGGATGACTCTTGAAGCTCCCTATAAGTGGTCACAAGTAACACCACTAAGAAAGGATGCAAAGAGCATAAGTTGGACTTGGAGTTGTATTGAACTTTCAAAAGGGTTTTCAATTGGTATTTCCAGAACAGTGGATTGATATTTTGAATAAAGGATTCTCTTGTTTACTTAACCTGGTAAAGAATATTTTTTTTGTAGTACTTGCTCACGAGCTGAGGACGTATGAGCCTTTGTCTTCGACCGGTGACATGAGAAGTACATATGTTAAAACTTAAGTGAATGTTTTGATCTCCCAAGGAACGGGGACCAGAAGTGTCCATCGCGACCGGGTTCTGCGGGATCACAGTGTATATGTACTCAACATGGGACTCGAGCCCATAAGAGATGGAAAAGGTATTTCTGGTTGTTATACATGCTAAGGCATGTTGTGTGGTGCGAGTAATAAATATTACTTTGACCTTGAGTCTTAATAGGGTTGAGTTCTGAAATGATTATGTTACTGGGCCTATGAGTCCAAAGGTGGTTATGTTACCCAGACCTGAGAGTCTAAGGGTTTTATGTGAGTACATTACTGTTAAGGTACCCGGACCATTGAGTCCGAGGTAATCATGTGAGAATGATATGTTATGGATGGATGTGATATGTACCCGTACCCGGACCGTCAAGTCCGAGGTTGTGGTGTAAGGTGTGTTGGTAATGGAAGTTTATCTTGAAAGTAATTCCCGTATTCTAATCAAATGATGTGTTGGGAAATGTGAACTTCGAGGACGAAGTTCTTTTAAGGGGGGTAGATTGAAATACCCCAAACCTTCATATGTTGGTTAAATGTTAAACTATGGTATTCAAAGGCTAAAAAGTGCCTTAACAACATCAGTGAACAATTAAACCAAGCAAAATACAAGGAAACACCTTAAGGTCAATTTAAGCAAATAATTGCTCTAGACTTGGTTAACCTTGTATAAAACCTAAAGGTCATTTCTAGACCTTGGAAATATGTTAATGAACATATTAAATCAATTATTGAAGAAAACCAAGCTTGAAAACAAGTTAAAACACAAAATGTGCTTTAAGGAGTCTTAAAGCACATTTTTGGAAAATTGTCTTGTAAATGAGTTTTGAATGGCTAGGTGTCCATCATTACTCTTAAATAAATATGTGTACTAATTTGTAACACATTTGGAGGTCTAGGTCAATGGGAAATCAAAAATTTCACATCTATGTGCCTTGTTTTTATGAATAGTGACTTTAATAAGCTAGTTTGTAACATATGTTTGTTACAAGTAATTAAATGGGTCAATAAAGACCAAACTATCTCTAAATAAATGATGGGGGCCGGTTTTTTATTAAGGTGAGTCACCACCATGTAAAAATCAAATAAGGAAGGAAGGGTAGGAAGGTAAAAGGAAGAAAGTTACCTTTTAACATGTAAATATCTCCTAAAAGCAACTCACTTATTTCATTATCTCATTCCCTTCTTCATTTCACACGGTTGCAAGCTCTCTTCAACCTCTCTTCATTCTCCATTTACGTTTGCAATAATACACACCAAGACTCCATCTTTGACCACATGTAACTCCTAGCTCCATGGTCCAAATTCAATTTCGAGACCACCGTTCTTCTAGTTGGAGCAAGCTCTACACTTCTATCTTTTCAAAACTTCAAAAGCTCCATTTCGGTGCCATGGAGATTCACCATTGAAGGAGCTTGACCACATCTTTTTACACCTTGTTGTTCTCCTTTGCTTCAAGGTAAGGAAACTCAAAGAAAAATGAAGTTTCCCTCATGTTTTGGTGCTGTCCGAAAATTCACCATTAATGGTGTCTTCTCTTGTTCTTCCATAGCTTCATTTCAACCTTTCATGGACTAGGTGGAGTCCTCTCTTGGTGTATATTCAAACTCTCTTCAAGATCTAAGGTAAAACAACTACCCTTATGTGTTAAGAAATATGTATAACCTAGGGTTTGTAAGTAAGTTTAAGCATGAAGCTTGAATGCTCATTGGTTGTACTTGTGTGTTGGTTAGAACATTGGCAAGTAACCAAGTGCTCTTGCCGATTTCCAAACAAGGAAGAACAAGAATGTTCAAGTAAAAATCTGGAAGGAAAGAGGTAAACAAACTATCTCAATATGATTTAAATGCCAATGGTAAATGAGCTAGTGAAATGCTCTCAAGGAGTTTATTAAGGGCATATGTATTGTTGGGTGTATTTGCAGGTCAAAGGCAATATATACTTGTGGAAATTCAGTGTTTAAGGTTTAAGCAATTTAAGGGCCTAAGAGCCATGTTATTTAAGGGCCTAAGTGCCAAGCAATTTAAGTTAAGCACTATATTGTGTTGTGGTGTAATTTGGTGAAGGTTTGTGTGTGATGGTGTTCTTGATGGGTTTAGGAGATCTTGAATGTTTAATGGTGAAAACTATGAGTTTTGGAATGGTGATATGCTAAGAGAACCCATGGCGAAAATTTGTAAAATGTATAAAAAATTGGGTAACAAGTTGGACAATGTTTTAAGGTGAATCGAAGTGGTATTTTGGCATTAGAATATACCTAAGATCATATGGTAAGTTTATACAATTAATGGAGGTGGAGAACTAAGGCAACAACACTTGAAAAGGCAATTTTAACAATTCTGTAGGTTTGGTCCGGGACCTAGGTTATGGTTCAAGTCCCGGACTATGCATGAAAATAGGCCGAGAGTGCACCACTGGTTTTGGTCCGGGACTTGGGGTGAGTACAAGGTCCCGGACCACCCTATGAAATACGCCGAAGATTTTAAGTAAGTGCTGGTCCGGGACTTAAGGTAAGGACCAAGTCCCGGACCACTCTAAATTGTTGTTTAAGGTTGGAAAATGGTGTCTAATGATGGGGATTGATGGATAATGATGTTGTAAGGTTATTAAGGACATGTTTGGTGAGTTATAATGACAATTTGGTGGGTGGGAAGTTGGAATAAAATGTGAGAGTAAATCAAGTTAAAAATGTTAAGTCATTTAACTAGTTAACGGGGATACTACGGTCATTCGACGTTACACAAACATGTTACCCCCCAATGTTAATGAAAACACTTTAATGTACCAGTTGTTCGAGAATTGTTCGAGGAACGTAAGTGGACATGGTGGAGTGGACTCCGGAGACAGGTATGGTTTTCTTGCAACCTGTGTCCTACCGGATTACACCGGCTTGTATGCCAATGTGTTTTTCTGTGTGTTTGCCACCTTGTAAGATAAAACATGAAATGAGTTTATAGTAATTCATTTATGTGGCGAATCTGGTCACCAATACCGTTTAACCTCAAATAGGTGTTAAACCTTAGCTAACCAAATCTAGGTACACATGAGATATCGGTATTCGGAGTTAACGGCCCAAACCTTGGGAACGTTCTAACCACGGCTATGCGTGAGTTAGTTGTGTATGGTTATTGTTTGTAGGTGTGTGAACCTCCCTTACATGCTTAACACGGTTGTGATACCGAATGGTGTGTGGATGTGATAGGTTCCATAATGGAGCCTTAACTACTTAACTATAAGTATATGTGTACTAATGGGGGGTGAGGAGTCCGGTCATGTTCCGGCCACGCGTGTGATGGACGGGAGTCGATGTCATACCCGGTTCGACTCTCTTGGTGTATGTTAGGTTGTTTACTCATTGGGTTTCCAATCTTCCCTTTAGCTTAGCCAAAGCTATGTTACTGACTCACGTCGGTTTTCTGGGGCATACAATGGTTGTTCGGTGTGCTTGGTTACTGTACCCAACGCACCTTAGTGTTAAGTTATCTGTTCATTTAAAGAAACGGTAGCAAGTTATGGAACGAGCTTATCATGAGTTTGGCAACATTCTCTAGGCTCTAAAATGAACTAATTATGGTTGGGTTGGTTCCTTAAGAGAACCGTACCCGTTGTATTATGTGTTATGGATGTATTGCAATTCCTATTCGGTGTGAAGTTATATGTGGTAAATTGTGGATATGTGGATTATGGTTATGAATTCAGGTTTGTAATAAAACGTTTAAGGATATTTGATTGATGGGTAAATGTCGTCTGTTAAGGAAGTAACCCCACTAAGAGGAGAGCCACTCTAGGGTTAAAGGAAACAATGTTGATTTGTTATGTGTGGATGTGTGGATGTGTTGGGTGTTTGTTAAGCCCTATAGCTGGGCGTATGCATTGTGTTGTGTGTTTATGGTTTACATGCAGGATTTAAATATAATCAACAGCATGCTAAGACGACAATTAGTTGTGCGTGGGCCGGTAGCATGCGGGCTGCGGGATTACCATACCAGCAAAGGTGCTGAGCCCCTTGGGGGCCACCCTTTTCTCCTTTTTCTATTTCAGGTACAAGGAGCTGGAAGCCGTTCGAGAGTAGGACGGGGTAGATGTTTGTACATTGGTAGCCCTTTAATGGTGTATGTATTATAGGTGTAGTAAGACCGAATTTGTTATCGGCATTGGTTAATGAATACTCGGTACAGTGGGGGATGTATATGTAAATAATTGTTGGAAATGGAATCAGGATTGTATGGTGTAGTTGCTCGGGGATCTAGTCCATCAGACCGATACAATATGTATGTATTAGCCTTGTTAGCCACGTGGGTGGTTAACGGCGTGTAACACCAACGGATTAAGTAATGTGATGGTTTATGTTTCCGCTGCAGATGGTTATTAAGTGCGACGTTGTGGATGGGGTGTTACAACAAGTGTGCCTGATCTAAAAGGCCACGAGGTTATTCATAACAGTTCATTACCCATAACACCCACCCATCAATCTTTCCACTATGTCGAGACTTGGGGATTCCAATGGCTTCAGCATCAGATAAGTATAGAAGCAAAATCAATAGCCTCCTCCACCAAATAACTCTCAGCAATGCAACCCTCAGGTCTATGCTTATTTTTCACATACCCTTTCAAGAATTTCATGCACCCTTCAAAAGGATACATCCACCTAAGATAAACTAGTCCACACATTTTCACTTCTCTAACCAAGTGAACAGTCAAATGAACCATTATGTCAAAAAAGGAAGGTGGAAAATACATCTCTAGTTCACACAAGGTAATGACTAATTCATTGTGTAATATCCATTGTTCACGATCTATTACTTTTGCACACACTTTACGGAAGAATAAGCAAAGTCTAGTGATCGCGTATCTAACAGGTTTGGGGAGAATGTTCTGATAGCCGCCGGCAAAAAATAGTGGAGCAATACATGACAATCATGTGATTTCAGTCCCAACAGTCTCAAATCTGACATTGATACAAGGCTGCTAATGTTAGATGAGAACCCCTCAGGAACCTTCAGCCCTTTAAGAAACTGGCATAATTCAATTTTCTTTGATTTAGAAAGAGTATTAAGAATACACCCCCATTTTCCTTAGTTTGTGGCTGAAGTTTATCTCGAATGCCCATCTCAACATAGTCTAGTCTAGCATTAATGCCATCTTTAGTCTTCCACGGAATGTTTAGCAATGTGCCATGTAGACTGTCAAATACATTTTTTTCCATGTGCATGGCATCTAGACAGTGTCTAACAAACAAGTCCTTCCAATAAGGAAGTTTGAAGAAAATGGACATTTTCTTGAACCCGCCTTTGGGCAGAGACGTCTTATCTAGTTTTCCAAACTGGACGTTAAGATACTGAACCTTATCAAAAATTTGTTGGCCGGACAATGGTCTTGGAGCTATGCCTTGTTCTACAAACCCGTTAAAAGCTTTTCTCTTTCGACGAAAATGATGAATCTTGGGCAAAAATCTTCGGTGTCCCATATAAACAGTCTTTCTTCCCATGCTTCAGTTGACAAAAAGATGTATCGTCCATACAGATAGGACATGCACGGTGTCCATGTACACAATAACCAGACAAGTTACCATATGCTGGAAAATCATTTATTGTACAGAACAACATTGCCTTAAGTATAAAAGATTCTTTACGATATGAATCATACACTTCAACTCCACTATCCCACAACATCTTCAAATCATCAATAAGAGGTTCCAGATAAACATCAATATCATTACCAGGCTGCTTTGGACCAGAAATCAAAAGAGACAATGATATACTTGCGTTTCATGCATAGTTCAGGTGGAAGATTGTAGACCGCCAAAAGAACAGGCCAAGTACTATGGCTTCCTGATTGATGAGGGTTCATTCCATCCGAGGAGAGAGCAAGACGTAGGTTTCTTGGTTCAGAACCAAAGCTAGGGAACTTCTCATCAATCTCTGCCCATTGTGGAGAATCTGCCGCGTGTCTAAGTATCCCATCAGAAACACGCTTGTCATTATGCCATGTCAAGTTTGCAGCATCATTAGGATTGCCAAACAAGCGCCTAAATCTTGGTATAATTGGAAAATACCAAACAACCTTTGAAGGGATGGAATCTCTTTTATACCTAAGCAGATTGCATTTAGGATTACAACATACTTTCAATGAAGCATATTGTTTTCTGTACAAATGCAATCATTAGGGCAAGCATGTATCTTCTCATGTGTCATGCCTATGGAAGATAGGACCTTCTTCGCGTCATAGGTGCGCTTTGAGAGTACATTGTCATCAGGTAGCAAGCCCTTGATAACAGACAACAAGTCGGTGAAGCTCTTATCACTCCACCCATTGCTTGCCTTTAAGTTATATTACTTTAAAGTGGAGGACAACTTGGTGAATTTTGTACAGCCACTGTATAGAGGTTGCTCTGAGGCACTGATCAATTTAGCAAACATTTCTGGGCAATCTCGAGCTTCTTCCTCAAGGTTTCGGGTCATTTCTCTCAGCGTATCACCCTCAGGTTCTTCAAACCTCTCAAACTCCATAAATTCCTCAATTGTTGACTATTAGTTGCAATTCCTCTAACTACTTCATTCTCACCATGGTATGTCCATCGGGTATAGCTACTATCGATGCCATACATAAGCAAATGGTCACTAACTATGACAACACTTAATATGCTACTAAACAGCACTCCAAACATGGACAAAAAATTTTATTGTCTCCTTCAGCATGTTGAAGTGCGAATTCAATGAACTTCTTCACCCCTGCTTTTTTTCTGGTGATTTGGGATTTGTAGTCATCCATCTCTGATCCATGGTTTTTGAGCTATATGTATCAATGATCGAGTAATAAGGATCTGATGGGATCGGGTGCTGACCGAGTAGGTCTGAGGTGTTAGTCTCAGACCAACCCTACTTGAGACAAGTATTTGCCAAAGAGATAATGCGGAAGCGTTTGTATATAATTTAACAAGATAGGATTCTGCTTATAATTGAAATTCAATGTGAATTACAACCTAGCTTCCTATCTTGGATTCGATAGAGGTACTCTATCTCATCCAACACTCGCTCTACTCTCGGCTTAGATCAATGCGTAACAAGGAGTAAAGGGGAGTGTTCTATGTGTGCTCTCTAGGTAATAAATACCTAAGCTGATTGACTAGATCTCACAAATATCTCTCGAAATGCTTTCTCTCAATATGACTCTCTCCCTCTCTCTAAATGTGGAAGTGAAAGCTCCAAGTATTACAAATGACTTCTCCCTGCTTATATAGTGATAATACTCAAAGTAACTGCTCCTATTTAGTAGCCACAACGTTCAGGATGGTGCTCCACGTCCTCTGGTCAAGCATACTCCGAAATTGTCGCACTACTCTGTAGAGGGACTCGTTCTGGCGCTCTATACCCTTGACCGCCTTGATTTTCGGGCATGCTCATATGTGAACGTGTGACCGTTTTTTCCATGTTTTTCTCCATGTTCTAACATTAGAAGGTCGCCTTTAAGCTTCTAGAACTTTCCATGAGAATCTTGTGTCGTAGAACGACTCCTTCCGCAGTCAGACTCGTTCATCACCCACACTTGCTCTGATGCTATTATCAGTGATATTTCTTCTGTCACCAGACTTACTCTGTTGCCATAATCAGCAAACCTTGGGTTCCAACAAATTCCCCCTTTTTGCTGATGATGGCAAAGGGAACCGAATTAGTCAAGATGAGATAAAGTTCCCCCTTAAGTTGAGCATCATTTATAAGATGAGATGAATGTGAACCGCTTGACAGATCGAGCCGGTTGATAACCAAACTACGTCTGTCCCTCTTTGTCTGTGGGCAGGCTCAATATGACTTGTTCTGCAGTGGGAGTTGTTGTTCGCTAAACTCATACTGTCTTTTACTTTGTCTCTTTTCGTTGCTTCAATTCTCAGACCGACTCTTGCTGGCGGCTAGGCTTTGGCAATCTTCAGCAAAACTCTAATATCTTCATACATTTTCCCCCTTTTTGCTGATGATGCCAAAACCACTTGAGTGAATCTCGTAGCGTGAGTTAACCTGCAAAAAAGACACACAAGCAAACAACTTGGAAGAACCAATCTCATCAACTGATTCTCCCTTAGTTCAATATTCCCCCTAAATTTGAGCACGCCATTTAAGACAAGACCAATAAGAAAAGAGCATAATAGAATTAAACTAAGCTTAAACAGAAACCGTCTGCTTGACCATCAAGCAGGGCAAATCCATAAGTGCAGTTCAAGTCTTCCGACCACTGAAAACATTAACTTGTCTTACTGAAAATGGGATTCACCGCTTTCCCCCTTTTTGACATCATTAGGCAAAACAGGGCGAGTCTGTCTGATATCCAAAAGCAATCACATGGCTAAATAGCCAACCGACAAGTCCGCCAAAGTTTGATAAAAACAACGCCAAGATAAACGAAGTTTGAGATAGGTTGAAAGTATGGTCAAGGGTGTAGGCTAGGAAATGGGGTGAGAGACTTGGTCTGCATCTTGGTATTGATCCATTCATTTTGAATCTCAAGAGAGTGCTAGATATGGCTAACCGTTGTAGTGAAGCGTATTAGCCAAAGAATTCATACCCATATGTGCAAGCTAGCATTGCAGTAAAGCGCAAACCAGAGTCACACAAAGTTCCACACTTGGAAGTGGTGGCTGGAGCAAGAGTAGGTTGTAGGTCTTCTTCAATGAATATAAGTTGAAGAGACGATCGTAATTTGCTATGTTTTTGCCTTCTCATGGGATTTTTGTCTTTCTTTCTTTTTCTTTTCTTTCCCTTTTTTTTGGAAATTCACTTCAACTACGTGGGTATTTTTGCCAGACCGATTTTGTCTACAGATTGACTCTAGCAGTATTTCTTGGTCAAATGAAGGGAAGGGGTTGTGATGGATTTAGGTAGTAAAAGGTAGTGGGTTTGCTTCAGTGGTAGTGGTAGTGGGTTTGGTAGGAGTGGCAAGGGCTTCGGCTGAGTGGAGCTTGGGCAAGGTAGGTTGGGTAATCGACTAGGGTTGTAGGGTGAGTTGGGCATTAGTAATGATGAACCCAAAGTGGATGGATTCTTGTATGGTGAGATGGCCATGGGAGACTTAGTGATGGTTTCGGGAGTTGGGACAACAATAGTGTCTTGTTTGGAAGGTTTTCGGCTTGAGTGGGAGAGTGAGTAGGAGTGGTTTAAGGGTTAGGAGAATATAAGCTTTGTGGTTGTGGGATGGTTAATGTGGGTGCTTTGGTCGAATTGGTAAAGAAAACTTGGCGGGTTTTCAAAAAACATTTGTAGACAAAGTTTAGTTGAACTATTTATCCAAGGAGAGTATGGTGCCAGAGAGACTATACCTGAGTACCCAGACTCTGTCTCCAAGAGGGAGAGGAGATACAACCACCCTCAGTTAGAACGAGTCATGCCTTGGTGTGTACGAAAAAATCTCAAATGCAACCATGTGTGATGCCTTGGTGATGATATCAGCAAGCTAGGGTCTGTGGAAACATAGTTTAATTAGATTAAGTTCATCTCCACATGATCTCGTAACAAATGAGAACTCAAGTATATAAATTTAGTGCGAGCATGAAATTTAAAGAATTTGATGACCTTAGCTGGTATTATCATGCATAATGGTAACATTTGGACAAAAATACCGTAGTCTTCAAAGTACTTGAAGCTTGAGCAAGTCATCTTGCTTTCTGCACAAGATTCGCAGAGATAGTCTGTTTGCTTCGGTACATGATTGGCAGACCGAGTCTGCTTGCTTTCTGCACGTGATTCTCATATATATATATATATATATATATATATATGATATATATATCATCGATATTCATATCAACACGTGTCACATTGCCTTAAGATCACCAGAATTAGAGTCATAAATCTTATAACATAAGATTGGAGAAATCACAAATTTGAGAGACACTTGAGAGACTATGTCCAATAACAACAATTAAGAAAACATTATGAACTTTAAATAAAGAGGGGTTACCAATAGAGCTAATTCTTATGATTTTTATGTGCATGTTGTCTCTAAAAGTAACTTTTCCCCCTTGATGGTCAGAGTGAGTCGTAAACTCAACTTGGTTTCCTGTCATATATCTTGAACAACCACTGTCCAGAAACCAAGAGTCATTGTTCCGAGCCACTCTGTCTGCAAAAAGCTACTAGTTAGTTTTGGGAACCCAGATGTACTTGGGTCCCCTCTTCGACAATGATAAAGAATTATTATAGTAAAGATCACGAGCTTTGATAATTACAGACACACGAGATATATTAAATGACAAATCATGACAAAGTTTATTACATGAAGAGTTCGTATGACCATCATAACCATAATATCTGCAACTATTCATTGCAGAGGGAGTCTCACTTACCTGATCATGAGCGTTTTTCTCACCATTGTGAGCCATCAAGCACACCAAAATGGTGGTCCCTGACTCAGCCTTTTCTGAGTAGGAGATTTCGACCATCTTGAGAGATTTGTCAGGCAACGCAGGCTCTGATACCACTTGATGGGATCGGGGTGCTGACCGAGTAGGTCTGAGGTGTTAGTCTCAGACCAACCCTACTTGGAGATAAGTAATCGCCAAGGAGATAATGCGGAAGCGTTTTGTGTAAATTGACAAGATAGGATTCTGCTTGTATTGAAATTCAATGTGAATTACAACCTAGCTTCCTATCTTGGGATTCGATAGAGGTACTCTATCTCATCCAACACTCGCTCTACTCTCGGCTTAGATCAATGCGTAACAAGGAGTAAAGGGGAGTGTTCTATGTGTGCTCTCTAGGTAATAAATACCTAAGCTGATTGACTAGATCTCACAAATATCTCTCGAAATGCTTTCTCTCAATATGACTCTCTCCCTCTCTCTAAATGTGGAAGTGAAAGCTCCAAGTATTACAAATGACTTCTCCCTGCTTATATAGTGATAATACTCAAAGTAACTACTCCTATTTAGTAGCCACAACGTTCAGGATGGTGCTCCACGTCCTCTTGGTCAAGCATACTCCGAAATTGTCGCAACTACTCTGTAGAGGGACTCGTTCTGGCGCTCTATACCCTTGACCGCCTTGATTTTCGGGCATGCTCATATGTGAACGTGTGTGACCGTTTTTTCCATGTTTTTCTCCATGTTCTAACATTAGAAGGTCGCCTTTAAGCTTCTAGAACTTTCCATGAGAATCTTGTGTCGTAGAACGACTCCTTCCGCAGTCAGACTCGTTCATCGCCCACACTTGCTCTGATGCTATTATCAGTGATATTTCTTCTGTCACCAGACTTACTTGTTGCCATAATCAGCAAAACCTTGGGTTCCAACACACATGCACAGCGTCGGGCGTGGGGGTAGGGGATAAACTCGGCGTCGAGTGCCAAATATTGACCACTGATTCATCAAATTTTAAATTTATACTTGGTCAATACAGTTAATAAATCTATAGTTAAAAATTAATATTAAAAATATTGTCATCCAATTTGTTATGTATAATCAACCAATACACAATAGGAATCTTCATCAATAGTGACACTATATTAAGAGAATTTGGATCCAAATATGAAAATCAATACAAGTTACAAAGGTTGCTTAAATTTGTATTTTAAAATTTTTGTCAATTAAGCATAACACGGTAAGTCACCCGAATTTGTCCATAACCCGAAAAAACCAAAAAATACATAACCTTAACCGAAAGCACCCGAACCCGAAATCAACCAAACCAAAGTCACCCGAATTTAATTTTAACCAGATAACCCGATCCGATCTGAACCGAACCGAATAGTGAATATCTGTAAATTGACCCGAACCGAACCCGAACTGAGTGACCCGAATTGCCAGGACTAATTTAAATGGGTGAAAATCTAAAATAAATGGGTGGAAAATGGGTGATGGGTCGGGTCAGATGCGGGTAGAATCTTTTCACCCATCACCCGTTTATAGTTTGACCCAAATATTTTTCAAAAATTATGTAAGACCCCTCAAATTTCACTAAAAATTACAGTCAAACTCATAAAACTTTTATAAATTACAACTTTGATCCCCAAATTTTACTATCAAGTTACATTAAACCCTTAATATTTTCTAAAATTACAAAAACATACAACAAAATCTCACCCGTTTATCACCCGATCCACCCGTCTCACCTACGGGTGCAAGTCGGGTTCGGGTTTGGGTGATCCTTATTGGGTGACGGGTTAGGTTTGGGTGGAGCAGGTGGAAACGGGTGACGGGTGCGGGTGAAGCTTCACTCGACCCATTGCCAGCCCTAGCCCCCCTATGCATGAAACTGAAAAATCTCTTACCCTTACTTGCCATTTGTTGTGTTATGTTCAATATTAGGAAAATGTGTTGAAAGTTAGTCAAGACCGGTCGAATATAGTCGATACTGGTCCAATGCATATCAATGTTGTTCAATTGCAGTCAGAATCAATCAATCAAAATAGACTTGAACTAACCAAAACCGGTTAGAACAGGTCATATACAGGTCAAAAAACCTCTAAAATGTCAAAAACAAATCAAAACGTCACAAAACCGATCAAAAAAAGGACTACACACCCACGACGACGCCGCCTTTTCTATCCTTTGTCGGTGCCTCTCCTATGTTCCCTGTGTCGCTATAGTCCAGACGCCACCGGCGTCAACACTCGTTTGAAGAGCCCGCATTGGTGCCCCTCTCAAATGCCCGACGTCAGCACCTAGTCTTCTGTATGGGCGTCGGTGGTCGCTTTTGGGACCTAATTTTGGCTGATTTTTTTGTTATTTTTGTTCTACTACGAGTTATGTGAGAAAAAAACACCTCAACAAGTAGATCTGAACTGCACCTTTTGGAACTTGAAATCCCACTCACGCTCCCGCTTCTAAAAAGATGTTAGAGAATTCTAGAGAGGTAGACGGTTTTGAGAATGTAAAATGGGGTGGAGAGATAGCAGAGGGTGTAGGTGTATTTATACAAGATTTTAAAGGGAGGGCAATATTCCTTAAGTTTTTTAAATTTTGACTGCATGAAGTGAAGACTCGACTGAGCGTACATATTCAGTTATACGTATTTTTGTTTCATAAATTAGTATGACTCACTAACAGAATTTATGCAACAAGCATAGTGTAAAAACAAAATATGTAAAAGAGAAGAAGATAAGTTCATGTATAATTTAACTAGATTATGAAACTGAACAAAAATTCAAAATTGTTATTTTTTTAGAAAAAAAATTGATATTGAGACGAAGACAAGTTCATGTATAATATAGGTTCTGGAATGAACTGGTTTCTTTTCTCTGCCATCTTTAATCGAGAGTTGCAGGTGCTTCCAGTGCTTTGTCTCTGCAATTTGCAAAGGCACAAACAAAAGAAAAGAAGAGAATGTAGACGTGAGTGAAGAAGATAAGTTCATGTTGCAAAATTATCGTGAGTGAAGTTTAGCAAAGGCACAAACAAAAGAAAAAAAGAGAATGTAGACGTGAGTGGGAAAGATAAGTTTGTGTTGCAAATTATCATGAGTGAAGTGCAACGGAAAAAAATAATCAAAACTACCATTGTTAAATCTCCAAAGAGAAGAAGATAAGTTCGTGTATTATACTGGTTCTAGATTGAACTGTTTTCTTTTCCTTGTCATCTTCAACTAAGAGTCGGCCTTTCAGTTCTAGGTGCCTATTGTGTGAGAGATGCACTTGCTTCTAGTTCCAGTGATTTGTTTGTCTCCATTTAAGTATTCATATTAGAAACAATTAAATAGAAAGTTCATATGAAAGGCAAGAGCCAGTCTCTCTCTCCCGTTTCTCCCTTGGCGGGATGAGAATACTTCTTTCACTCACCCCTCTTTTCCCCTTGATTCTTCTATTTTAATTAGTTTGCATGGCTAATTATGATGTTTTTCCCCACTTCCACTAATAGAGCTTAGGGTTGTGAGGTATCCTCCTCTTCAGTTTCATGTGTTAATCACTTTTGAGGTGTCAACTTTCTTCTCATGCACCAGATTAGAGAGAGTTAATTCTCTCTTCTCTAGGTCATGCACCATCATGAGGAAATTTTATTTTTGCCTTATGTTGCATGCTGCCTTCCAAGATTTTAATCCCTTTGCACCGAATCCCTCATCTCCCATGCATGCATCTCTGAATTATCTTATGTTCTTCCTCATTAATAGTCTTCACGCTTTGTGGTTGGCGTCTCTTCTTCTTGAGTCTCCTTTTGATTCTCGTGTTCCTTCTACTTTCCCTCTTTCTGTTCTTCCCACTGTTCATCTTCTCGTTGCTATGGTGATACTATGGCAAAAAAGGGAAAGATTATTGAAGACCTAGTGCAAAAGTGTCAAGATATGTCCCTCTCCGTCGAGGAAGATGACTGCATGATTGCTGATGACTTGCTGAAGCTTACTCTGTCAGTTCCTTTCTCATATTGTCTCCTTGGCAAGGTATTCAGCACTCGAATTATTGATGCTAGATTTCTTGAGAAGACCTTGGCAAGGGGTTGGCAACTTGATGATGATTTTCATGTTCACACGGTGGATGAAGGATTGTTCCTCTTTGAAGTCGGTGATGAGGAGCGCCATCATGGGATACTCGGGGTGGACCTTGGACGATAGACGGTAGTCTATTGGTTCTAAAGCCGGTTGATGTGACAAAATTTCCAAGTGAGCATCTCTTCTATTGGGTTCCTCTTTGGGTTCATGTTCATGGGGTGCCCATCATGTTTTTGCACAAGGATTTCGCACAACGCAACTCTAGAAAGATTGGTTTGTTCATGGATTATCTGGAAGAGAGTCGCCGTCAAGGAGGAGATTTTATGAGGGTTAAAGTGAAGATTAATATTACCAAACCTCTTCTTCAGTGCATCAAGATTACCATGGGAGGGAAGAGCACAACCTTGAACCTTACATATGAACTACCTAGCATATGTTTTTTTTGTGAGAGGTTTATGCATGTGTCAAGAGACTGCCCCTTGCATTCTGATGTAGCTCTTGCCGATCAACATGCCGCAACCCATGCATGTTGAGTCTTCTCCTCCTACTCCTTCGGCTGAGGGGTGCGAGAATGTGATGATGGTTCTTCCAATCGTGAAGCTATTATCTTGCTTCTGGTTGAAACTTCTGCTCCTTTACGTGATGGCAAGAACGCAAGATTGGAGTGATTGATTTTGATGCTATGCTGGAGAAGTACCTGGATCGTAGGGATGATGAACATGCATCTAAACGAGGGAGACGTGATGAATCTTCTCTTACTGATGAGGCGACCCTGGGAGGAGCCTGGGGTCACCTGGCATAATGGCATGTTTGGTAGCGAACTGTCGTGGGCTTGACGATCTTGGACAGTTCCCTGGATACTGGATCTCATCCGGGAACACTCGCCAGACTTGATGTTTTTGACAGAAACTAAGATTTCTGCTTTTGAAATGAGGGGTTTTGAGAACCGGTTGCGAGGGTATAATCTTTTGGCTGATGATAGTGTTGGACGTTGGGCGGGAGCTGCTCTTTGTTGGAAGGAGGAACTCACGGTTAAGGTTTCCTCGTATTCAGACCGTCATATCGATGGGTTTGTTACTGATTCGAGGAATCAAACTTCGATGTTGTCGGGACTTTATGGGTGTTCGGACCTGCAAGATAAGTGGCGCACTTGGCACCAATTACAATATCTTCATAGACATTGGCAAGGTTCATGGCTTATTTGTGGTGATCTTAATGAAGTTCTCTCTTCGTAGAAGTTTCATGGCGAAAAATCTCGGTCAAATATTAGTATAAATGTTTTTAACCAATGTATTCATGATTGTAAGTTGGAAGATCTTGATTTTGTGGGAAGTATGTACACCTATACTAATATGAGGCATGGATCATGTAATACCAAAAGTCGTCTAGATCGGTTTTTAAGTAATTAAGAATGGATTTCTATGTATCTGTATGTTGTTAATCATTGTTTACGTTGGGGGCGTTCAGATCATCATCCCTTAAAGCTAGTTTTCCAGCCTGCTCTTCGTAGAGGTCCCCGACCATTTCGTTTTGAAGATTGTTGGGTGGATGATGAGGAATGTCAGGATCTGGTCTCGCGCATTTGGAGGACTACTTCTCAACATTGGGATGCTTATGTTCGCAAGGTCAATCTATGTGGTAGGTCTCTACGTGCATGGGGAGCTAATAAGGTGCGCTTGGAGGAACGTGAATTGGCGGATACAAAGGCCGAGCTTGATATGGTGGCTTCGGCACATCCGACTCAGGATAATCTTAAGCGTTGGATAGACCTTTTATGACATATGGATTTTTTACTTCATAAGCGGGAGATTCGATGGTGCTAGCACTCTAGACAAAAGTGGCTCTCCTCGGGTGATAATAACTTTAAATACTTCTTTCGATATTTTAAAGCCCGTCAAAGGAAAAATGTTATATCTTGTTTATGGACACCTCATCGTAATATGGTTACAAACTGGGATAATATTGAATATGTAGCCTACGGATATTTCCAAGATCTTTTTACTGCTACTCATATGATTACTAATCCACACTTGTTAGCATGTGTCGAGGGGCATGTTCTGGATTTTGTTAATGATAGTATAGCTCAACCTTACACTGAGGATGAAGTTGTTAAAGCCCTTAAGAGTATGCATCCCTCCAAGGCTCCTGGCCCTGATGGTATTAATGGTACTTTTTACATACCTATTGGCATATCATCAGGGATGATTTACTATCTACAGTGCTTGGCTTTTTAAGTCATGGTAGTCTTCCGGATGGGATTATCATACTGCATTGTTTTAATTCTGAATAAAAAAGGGGCTTGCTGCATGACTGATTATCGACCAATATCCTTATGCAATACTATTTATCATGTGATTGCAAAAGTGCTTGCAAATATGGTTAAGTATGCCATGCAATATGTTATTTCCCTTGAGCAAGTTGCATTTGTGAAAAGTCGGTTAATTACTGATAATATTGTGGTTGCCAATGAGATTATGCATTTCATGTGTGGCTCAAAGGCTGCCCAAAAACGTACTTTTGCTCTTAAGATTGATATAGCCAAAGCGTTTGATCATGTGGAATGGAGCTTTGTTATTGATGTCCTCCGCAATATGGGTTTTTATTCTAGCTGGGTTTCTTTGGTGCAAAAGTGTATTTCCACAGTATCTATGGCCGTTCTTATTAATGGATACCCTGCCGGACTTTCTCTCCAGGTAGAGGCCTTCGTCAAGGTGATCCTCTTTCACCTTATCTATTTATTTGTTGCATGGAAGTCTTGTCGTCTAGTATGAGGCTTCTCAAGTTAATATAATTCGTGGCTTAAAGACTCGTGGCCTTGAGGAGGATATCACTAATATTTTGTTTGCTGATGATTGTATGTTGTTTGGTATGGCTAATCATCATAATGTACAAGCCTTTAATAATGTTTTGAATGATTTTAAGGATGCCTTTAGATAATGCATAAATACAAATAAGTCAAGTATTATGTTCTCATCTAGTGTCCCTTGGAATGTTAGAATGATATTGCCTCTCTTTTTGGTATTAAGGAAGTACAAGATTTTGGTTTATACTTGGGTTTTCCTAGTCATGTTGGATGGGCAAGAAATCAAGTGTTTAATTATATCCGTGAAAGAGTTTTTTCTTGTATTCGTGGTTGGAGTAAGGTTCTATCTTAGGCTGGCCGTAGTGTTTTGATCAAGAATGTTCTCAGGCCATCCATCTTTATGTTATGAGTGTTATGCAGTTACCTCATAGCTTAATTTATGATATTACTCGAGCTATTGTGTGGTTTTGGTGGGGATGATCTTTGACTCAACCTGGTACTCATTGGAGAAAGTGGAAAGGTATGTGTAATAATATTAGGCTGGGAAGGCTAGGTTTTTGTGATTTGGCATCCTTTAACCGCGCACTTTTGGCAAAGCAAGGTTGGAGGTTTGACTCAGCCTATTTCTCTTATGTCTCGTGTCATGCAATGTCGTTACTTTCCTAATGGTGATCTTTTGTGAGCTGCTCTTGGTGCTCGGTCAAACCCTATTTGGAGGGTGATTTATTGCTCCTTAGATTTGTTGCACGTGGGTCTTTGCAAGGCCAATAGTCATGGATGGTCTACTTTTCTTTCTGAACGATGGCTTCGACTGAAACTAGGAGGCATGCCTTTTACGTACCGTTTACCGAACTATGCTAGGACTGAGGGCCGGTTTACATGGCTCATCAACCTAGTCACACGGGAGTGGAGGGAAGATATTATTCAGGATTAGTTTCCTCATAAAGATGTGTCTTGTATGTTATCTACTCCATTACCTCAGGTTCTAACTAGTGATGGTTGGTGTTGGCATGCCTCAAATCTGGGTCTTTAGTGTAAAGTCGGCTTATTTTCTTGATCCTCGGAGATGGCAAGCACAATCATGTGGATCTTCAGGTGGAATCAGATAGGTAAAGTGGTATCCCGTATTTGAAAGATGGATCTTTCAAGGCGTGTTAAGGTATTTTCTTGTGAATGTTGCATGGATATTTCCCTCTGAAGACTAGTTTTTCATCTAGATGGAAGCTAAGACTGGATGTCTCTTGTTTTTGTGGCCTGTATGAAACTCTTGTTCATGTTTTTTATTATTGTCCTGGTGTTCGTGTCTTATGGATTCGGGGAACTTTTTCTTCCCATAAGATATTGGCAATGACTAAGCTTTCCTTGATTAGGTTATTGCTCTTTTGTTGTGTTCTTCGATTTCTTATATGGCTGAGTTTACCTGTTTTTTATGGAAAATCTGGTTTGCTCGATGTCAAGTCTTGTATGCGCAAGCAAGGAGCATGGAATGGGGTTGTATACATGCTGAAAGCTATTTGGCTATCGCATGGACTCATAAGAATAGATGTTTCTAAAAAATGATGTGAAAACTATTCCTTGGCACCTTCTTCGAGTTTTGGCAGATGGTAGCTATGATGGGGAAGGTCGCTATGGTGTTGGGATAGTGTGTCATAAGGCTTCGGGTGATATTGTGGCAGCTGCTGTTAAAGGAGGAGCAGGTATCGTTCACCCACAGCTTGCGGAAGTTAAAGCTTTACGGTTGGGGCTTCATTGTGCAGTTAAACAGGGATGTAGAAGTGTAGTTATGTTAACAAATTATAAGGCGTTAATTGACTATTTTCATGGTAGGGATGGTGTTAGTTATGAAGTTAAAGCCCTTTTAGACAACTTGCGTGATTTCGCAAGTATTTTGTTTGATGAGGTTTTATGGGAATACATTCCTAAAAAGAGAATATTAGTGCTCATGTGCTAGCTACATTATGAAGAAGTAGTAGAGATGAAGGGTGTTGGTATGAACATCTACCAGAATCTATTGTACGTTTATGTAATGGTTAATGGCAAAAGCCGGCCCTGCATTTTCTTTCTTGCAAGTTTTTTTTAAAGCATTCTTTCTTGGAAGTTGGTTGAACAACAAAGTTGGTCAATAGATAATAAAAAATGTCTCTACATATCCCACCATTGAGAATGGGAATAGGGGTATTTTTCTTTTTGTATAATGGTATTGAGAAGTGAAAAGGCGTGAGATATGTATGATAATTACAAGTAAAAGGCAACTTTTCACTTTTCAAAGTCAAATAATATTTTAAAAGACATACTTCCTCCGTCCTGAATTGATCGTCCTGTTTACTATTTGGACATGTCGTTTGACTTCAATTTTTAACATATAAGATAAATTAATTTTGAAAATTTAAGTTTTGCATATGATTCCTTACATGATAACTATATGTTACAAAATTTAGTTTTATAAAATTATTTTATCTTATATACTTAATATTGAAGTGGAAAAACGTGCCATAAAGCAAACAGGACGGTCAATTCAGGACGGAGGGAGTAGTTAATTGGAAGATACTTTTCCTTTAGTGCTCCATAATATGTGTACGGTTTGATTTGTTATTTTCTTTACAGATATTTCGTGTGTATATAATTAGATACGGTAGACGACGCATTAATGAATCGTATATAACGATGTATGACATGAAATTAGTTTCGTATATAAATTTTAATATTTATACATGCTAATGTTGTGTCGTATTTCCAGTCTTATATTCATTTATGTTCTTTTTTTGCCGGCCGTACTTAAAAATGTGTAGTGGCATGTCCCAAGTAATTTTTGACCTAATTTTTTGTCCAGCCACCCGGAAGCCCAATTGGGCCCAAACCTATTGGGTTATTTTTAGTGTCAGGTCGAACATATTGTGATCATCTTTACTCCAACCATATTAAAAATATTTGATATTAATTATAATATGTGATTTCAAATTTAATTGATTAAATATATCAATTCACACGAATACTATTTTTCAACATATTTTATTAAAAGTATATTAAAATTTGATAGAATTAAATTATAAAAATATAAAAAAAGGTATTTAGAAAATAAAATATAACTAGTTAAATTATTTTTCACCAAAACATATCTAATAACATATTTGAATAATTATCTTTTAGTTTAGGGAAAATAAATTTAATGAAAATTGATTATTATTTTTTTGAAAAATTAAAATATCAAGGAAATATCTTACTAATAAATATGTTGAATTGATAATGAAAAAGGATTATATTGTGAGAATGAATAGTTACCACCCCCTCCTTACTAATCAATATATGAAAATAGGTATGAATTTTATATTCTCGCTCATTCTCATACCTTTTCTAAACTAAGCCTAAATACTTTATCTGGAATCGTAAGTCTTTTTTTTTAAAACACATATACTATATTAAGATACAAAGTTGAGTACAAAGTCTGGAAAGGCACTAGCCTTACAACAGCAACGAAGATGTTGTGAAGTTCTAGCTACATACACTAGTTGTGTGCGAGCAAATTAGAGGTGCGTGGAATATAAAACCAACCAATCTCCTGAAAACCGCCTAGGTCTGCTAAAATCGAATCAAGAATAACTGTGGTCTGCGGATCCAAAGAGGAGCGGCCAGAGGCATTGAGATAGCGGATCACCGACTGACAATCCGACAAGAAACGCACATGTAAATAAGACTCAGACCGCGCATGTTGCATCGCAAATTGTAAGGCCAGGGATTCCACCGTTGACGGAAGAAGATCCGCCGAGTAACCATGCACTCCCGCTGAAACGTGGCTGTCGCCGAGGGTGGCAAGGAAGCCCAATCCCAAACGTCTATGGGTATCAATTCCACCATCGACCAATATTTCAACACAGTCTGGATAAAGAGCACGGTGGGCACGCAACAAATGCGTATCTGATGGTGGGGCCGACTGAGCAGTGGCCAAGAAACTGTCCCCCTGACACCAGGCCCATGCAAAGGGAACCTGACTATTGTGAGCTGTTTGACAGCGGGCATACCATAAGCGCCAAAAAACACAACTAGACATTCAAGATCTAACACGTCCAAAGAGTTGAATTGGTGAAGAAACCAATCTAAGAAACCTTGATCAGAGTGCAAAGAGTGAGGGGCAGCAACTGGCACAGTAGACCAATATGGCAGCACAGTTGGGCAGTGAACAAAACAATGCACAAGGGTCTCCAAAGCTCCGCACAAGCAGCATGGGGCTGCAGATTTGGTATGAAGGCGCTGTTGAATTGTAGCGTTGCACGGGACAATACCAAGAAGGAGCTTCCAAGCGAAAAGGCGAAGACACGGAGGAACATCACATTTTTGGATCCTCTTAGTAGCTTGGCAGGTCAAGGAAGCTGCACTGGGGCGGCAACCAGCCTGTCCGCGGTAAGCCGACTTGACCGTAAAAACTCCTGTGGGGGTGAGCCCCCAGGTTAAGCTGTCAATGGCAGAGGTAGTGGCAAACAACGGGAGATTAACGATGTGGGCAACATCGTCGGGGAAGAACCACTGATGCAGCAAGGGAACATTCCAAGTGCCGGCGGAAGTGACAAAATCCGCAACCTTACAAGAATGTAAGAGTGCCTGACTGAACTTACAAAGAAGAGGCTTGCCTCCCGGCTTCCCAAGAAGCCACCGAGAAGAAATCGATGTGGTAAGGCCATCATAGATGCGACGACGAGAGCCAGAATCCACCAGATCACGAACCCCCATTAAGGCCTTCCAGATGGGGCTAGCCGTGGAGACAAGGTGGTAGGACCAAAGGTCAGAGTGGGCCAGATAACGAGCCTGATAAAACCTGGCAAGTAGGGAGTCAGGCCGCTGGAGAAACCGCCATAATTGCTTTGCCAAAAGCGCCCTGTTGAAAGAGAGCAAGTCACCGAAGCCCAGGCCACCCTCTTCCAAAGGTTGACACAAACGTGACCAAGAACACCAATGAATGGAAGTCTTGACTCTGAGCCATACCACCAAAAACGGGCAATAAGCTTCTGCAACTGCCGGAGAAAGGTGCGAGGGAGGAGCATAAGCGACATGACATAGGTTGGGATAACTTGAAGAACTGACTTTATAAGAACAGCCTGACCCGCTTGAGAGACCTTTCTATTCCAAGAGTGAAGACGCTTGAAGAAATGGTCCTTGATATAGTGGAACACTGTAGACCAATTCCGACCGATATGACTTGGAAACCCCAGATAGAGGCCCAAGTCTGAAACCTGTCTGGCTCCCAGAATCCCAGCAATTGCATTACGAAGAGGTGGAGCCAACCCACCAGAAAACATAAGAGATGACTTAGCATGATTAATACATTGACCTGATGCGGCTGAAAAATCTTCAAGGATGCCACGAAGGGCAGTAGCATTACCCGTAGTAGTAGACCCAAAGAGCATGCAATCATCCGCGAATAACAAGTTGTTATAGTCTGATCAAGACCCAGCACCTTTATCCCTGAGTAGAGGCCAGCATCAGAGGCCAGCCTGAAGGAAGAAGAAAGGACCTCCATGCAACAAACAAATAAGAACGGAGAGAGAGGATCCCCCTGACGAAGACCTCGCTGTGGACGAAAAGTCCTACCCGGATGGCCATTGACCAAAACATCCATAGAAACCGTGGTGAGACATTTAGAAATCAGTGCAACCCAGCGGGGATGAAAGCCCATACTGCGAAGAGTGGAAAGGAGAAAAGGCCACTCCACCCTGTCAAAAGCCTTCGACATGTCGACCTTGTAGGCAAAAGAACCCCGAACCAGAGCCCGAGAATGACGCATTAAATTAAGCAGCTCATGAGCAAGAAGAACCTGGTCAGTAATCATACGGTCCTCAACAAAGGCACTTTGTGAGTCGGAGATGACGTAAGGCATAACATGTTTAATGCGGTTGACAAGGACCTTAGAGATCACACGGTAAATGGTGTTGCACAGTGAGATAGGGCGGTAATCCATAACCATAACTACATTCTTGGACTTCGGGATAAGGACCAGATGTGTATGATTAATGCTCGGAAAAGAGTCGGATGAGTTCAAAAAATGCAGCACAGTGGAGATGAAGTAATCACTAATCAGTGGCCAGAAAGTTTGGAGAAAGACTCCATTAATACCATCAGGCCCCGGAGCTTTAGATGGGGACATTTGTTTAAAAGCTGCCACAACTTCCTCGCGAGTATATGGGGAGCCCATGGGGTCATAGTACTGGTCGGGAACCCGGTTCTCCACACAGGACAAAAGATGATAATTCACCTGCGGTTGGGAAGAAGTGAACAAGTCGACAAAATAAGCCCGCGCAACCTCTTCAATGCCCATCCACGAAACCTGAGGGGGGCCAATCCAGAAGACAAGCCAGAATAGTATTGGATCTAGCCCGAATGGAGATGCGGGAGTGGAAGAAAGCCGAGTTCCTATCTTTCGCCTGCAACCAAGCCTGTCTTGAACGTTGCTGAATACGCACCTCCTCCTTAAACAAAAGATCATCCAACGAACGATTAAGGCGAGCCCACTGGGCCAGAGAAGCCGAAGATGGGGGACTGAGTCCAGAGACTTAAGTTGCTCTTGAACCATTGTGAGACGATGTTTTTCCCACCAAAACTGTTTGGAACCCCATTCACGCAAACGGTTACCACATTGATAGACCTTTGTCTGGTAGGTAGCCCGCGGGCCAGAATTTGTCCAAACATCATTTACAATATCCCTGCAATTTTGGTCTTGAGCCCAGCAATTCTCAAAACAAAAAGGTTTACGGCAACGACGACAAAAGGATGGAGAACCAACTTGATGGGCTTGTGATCAGACCTTCCCCATGGCAAATGGAAATTCTGAGCATCAAGAAACAAGGAATGTCATGCATCGTTGCACAGGAAGCGATCGAGTCTGGACTTAACATGAGATGAACTGTCAACCTTGTTTGTGAAAGTAAAACACGAGCCTCTGTAACCCAAATCATGCAAATGACAATCGGTAAGGCAACATTAAAAAGCCGCCATAGCTGACTGCAGGCGAGAGCAGGCACTTAAATGCTCATTAGAGAATAAAACTTCGTTAAAATCCCCACAAAGTAGCCAAGGACCATGCCACTGAGAAGATAAGTAACGCAAAAGGGACCAAGTCTTCCATTTATCAACACCACTAGACCAACCGTACATACCAGTGAGGCGCCAAGACAAACCCGCCGAAACAAAAACAACCACATCTACATGCCTACCAGAAAAACTTAAAACTGAAACATTAATAGAAAATTTCCAAAACATGGCCACCCCTCCTGACCGACCAGCACTATCCCCAGCAACCCAACAATAACCCCCAAAAAAGGATGCTACACGCCGCATCTCTATGGACGACATCTTAGTTTCACACAAAAAAAACAACAAAGGGGAATGCGAAGAAATCACCCCCCTCACCCAGCGAACTGTCTTGACCTTTCCAAGGCCGCGACAGTTCAACGAAAACACCGACATTATGCAGGGCGGCTCTGGGCATCTCCAAGAGGCGCCTGTTTTGGTGGAGGTGAGTCTCCATTTTTGCCACGCTTGGATGGAGCAGATGAAGCAGCAGCTGTGTCCATGAACGACTCCGAAACAACAACAACATCATCTATCTTACGCTTCTTGGATGCAGAAGTCTAAGGTGAAGGAACAATCTCACCCTCCTCGAGCTCCATACCAACAGCAGCGGTGGCGCCAGCAGCCACAGGAACAAGTTGTTGCAGAGGTGAAACGGAAAGAGCATCATCAAAATTAGCAGAAGAACAGACATCTGGCGCAGGATTATTACCCCCAGCCATTCGCAGGCGAATGTAATCACGGTTGCGAGCTTTGAGCCAAAGACCATACGGGAACTCAGCGACTAGGGCAGCAGAGCGAGAAGGGCAATCCGAAACCAGATGGGTGAAGTGGCCGCAGATGAAGCACAAATTAGGGAGGCGCTCATAAGTGAGGCGGAGAACGATGGGCTTACCCCCGTGGCTGACGGTGATAAAACGGAGAATAGGCTGAGTAACGTTGATCTTAATCTTGATCCGCATGAAAGACCCACAGAAACGGTTATCAAAGTCGATGTACCCATAAACACACCAAGCTTCTGAGCGATGCGTTTGGCGAAAAGAGGGTTCAGGAACTGCAGAGGAACTTCATGGACCCTAACCCAAAATGGGGCCCATTCAAAACAGTGAGCCGACGGAGGAAGGCTAGAGTCCACAGCAGATAAAACCAACAAACTGCCGTCAACCGTCCATGGACCACGGCTAAGAACATCCAGGACGTGCTCCTCATCAGGAACGAACATGAAAAACGAAGTGCCAAGATTTCGAACCTTGAGGTGCCCTTCACAACGCCACGCCTTGAGAGATACGCTCCATGGCTGGAATATCAACCGTCTTTGCAATGAATACTTTACCCAACACAGCCATGACATCGCCGCAGCAGCATGCAACTGTTGAACATCATCAACATCGAGATTGTCTTCCTCTGCCGGAGTAAGAGCAAGCGCAGCATACTTGGAGGAGAGAGCCTCAACCCTTGGAGCAGGAGCAGCCATGGCGAGAGGAGTTGAAAAAACCCTAAACTGGAAACTGGAGCAGAAGGATTCAAGAGCCAGAGACGTAGAGTAAAAGGTACTGAGAGGGAAGATAGATGGTTGTAATCCAAAACCTGCAGTTGTGATTCCTTTTAAACGTGGCGGAGGGTACCAAGTACCTGAGAGGAAAAAACTTAGGGTTACAGTAGGTAATGATTTTCATGCCCTAAATCGATAAACGTGTCCAAGTAGTAAGGTTAACGTGTGTAATAGCCCTGAGATGCTGGCTTAACAGGAAGCGCCGGTGAACTGTGAGACTCCACGTCAGACTGTTGTGACCAATGCATGCCTGAGAAGATGAATGGGCTGAGAAGGCGAAACGCGGCGGATATGCGAAGGGAGAAAACCCACTGCTGAAGGAAACCCACTCGCTCGATGAAAGATGCTTTTCATTCTGGAATTGTAAGTCTTGATCACGGATTTTTTTGACCTTGTAATCGCCCGTTAAGAGATATTGTCGACATAGACAAAAACAATGAGTTTGCATGTCTTTTTAAAAAATAAAATAATCTTTCGTTGACTAAACATTATCTATACTTTGTGAAATGTCAGCTAACATGGAGAGCCATTATTTGCCAGCATGTTCAAGACTATATAAGGCCTAATGTAACTTTTGTAGTTTCCTTGCTTCAACACCTTGCTATCCATCATGTACTCGCCTCTTGCAAATTACCATATAAAAATAACATTATCCACATCCAACTGGTGTGAATCCATCCACATTTTACAGTAGTGATAATAATGGTCGTCGTCGTGGTCATATGATATCAATAACATGAGAGAAGGGTTTAATAGTCAAACTATAGCGTTGCTAGCTTGCCGCCAATATGGATTTATAACTCTCATGAATACCATCAACACTCAATTTGGTTTTATACACCCATGACCCATTTGAAGCTAGTAGCTTTCTTACCTTTCAGTATACTCACCACTTCCCAAGTTTGATTTTTATTGAAAGCCTTGAATTCATTTTGCATTGCACTTCTTCATTCTAAATATCAAACAGTCTCCTTAGAGAATTTTGGAACATTTAGGTAAACCAATTTCTGCCAGAAGCATTTACTATCATCCAAAGCAGTTATACTATTCATATTACAACATGAAAATCAGTGATGTTTTCAGAGATGTAGTTTTAAAATCTATCAATTTCATCCTTCATAAACACTTTACAAATAAACCCAGCAAGTAAAGCATTAGTGAACAGATCCTGGTTCTTAGATTTACCAAAAAACCACTCATAACCATCAAGGTACATTGGTGCAATGATAGTTGTGGATCTAAGGTAGGGATGTCAATCTTGACCCCAACCCGAAACCCAAACCGACCCAAGACCTACCCGTAAAAAGCCGGGTTCGGGTTGAGATTTTTAACCCGAAATGATTTTCGGGTCGGTTCGGGTTGGGTCATTGAAACCCGCTTCGGGTTCGGGTTGAACCCGCTAACCCGTAACCCGAAAAAAATTTAATTAAAAATATAGAATATGTTATATTTAATGACTTATTAGTATTTAATGATAATTTATGACTAAAATAAACATTTAATCAGTAACATATGATTATATATTGTACATAATAATTAATTAATATTATAATATTATCTTTTTATATTAAATAATCCAAATTTAAAAAATAAATAAATTTTGAAAAAACAAGTTAGGTTCGGGTTAAAGAAGTACAACCCACTCCGGGTTCGGGTCAGGTTGACCAAAACTATTTTTGGGTCGGGTTCGGGTTGAGCTCAACCCGACCCAAAACCTGATTTTGACACCCCTCTAAGGACAGTTGCTAACTGACCTTACAATTCTGTCAGGTGACTTCAAGTGGTAGTGACTCACCTCATTGTCACAACAGCATTGTAATTATCTTTCCCCAATGGCTTGAGATCCATCATTCACACATTTATTCTCCAGCAGCGTGGGAGTGCTACCAAACTCATACCCAATCATCAAAAGAACAAAGGGAAAATTCACGAGATACCCCTATTTTCTTTCGTAATTCACAATATACCCCTGTGATTTTAGTAATTCAATTTTAAACATGCTTAAATGTTGTCTAAAATTGATGAAACTTTACATGGACGATGCTAAAGTGTTATATTTTGGTCCAATATCAAATTTGAAGTTTTTTTTCAACCATGTGACCTGTGAGACCCATGAACAGTCACATATTCATTGGGTCCCACATGTCACATGTCAGCTTAAAACTTCAAATTTAATATTGGACCAATATAACACTTTAGCATCGTCCATGTAAAGTTTCATCAATTTGGACAACATTTAAGCATGTTTAAAGTTAAATTACTAAAATCACAGAGGTATATTGTGAATTACGAAAGAAAACAGGGGTATCTCATGAATTTTCCCAAAGAACAAAGATGTAAATGGTATATCAAATTATGTTTTAAAATCAAGTAGATCAATAATTTGTCGTGGGACAAATCTTTGCTTTCAAATGTCCGATCTTTTCCAGATTTTCACTAACACCATCTTCGTTGAAACCCATCAACAAATCAATTGAACAGATGCACTTCTTAGATCAATGCTCTAATAGCGTGTAAGAACAGAGGAATTTAAGAGGTCCAGAATCCCTAGACGGATGGAACAAATAAAGGTGGAATACTGGACCAACTTTCATTAAGTTTAGTAAGACGATGAAAACTATGTTGATATCAATATACGAACAGGGTAGAGATCCTTGCTATATATACAGATGAAATGCAGTGTAATGGACCCAAGTTTATCATTAAAGAAACCAACATTAATAGAATAAACCTGAACTCATTAACAGCTATTAATGAAATCGATAACACTAGAGTACATAATCAAGTAACTATCAAATGTATCTATAAGTACATAATCAAGTAACTATCAAATGTACAATCTTGATTCCACCACAAAGTCTAAGCTCCCCACATTTACGAAAGCATCAACTAGAATCTTGATGTTTATATACTAAAAGGGGATATTCATGCCACATACTATTGGCGCTTTGCCTTTCTAACCGACGACATAGCTACCAGGGTCAATGGTTATACTTTTTGTGCAGTTATCCGTTTTATATATCCCCACAAGTCGATCAGCCAACTCAAACATGTTGTTCCTAAGACTGCACAATTGAAAAGCAGACGTTATATACACTTCATCCAACCATTAACATGAATCATATGCCAGAAAGCACATTGTAATATACGGAACGCAACCTGATGATTACAAATTGTGCATCTTTGGTACGATCTTTTACATAATGCCCTACGATTGAAACATTCTTGAAATCTGCCAAGGGAATTAAGTAGCACACTGATCATAGAGAAAACAGAACAAAGTATGTGGTATCTCAAAAGCTAGAAAGTAACTAGATGATTCTGTATAAACAAGTGGTGTACCAAGTGCGGCATCAATCTCATCCATCACATAAAGTGGTGTGGGCTTGTAGTGATATGCAAACACAAGAGCTAATGCTGAGGGTCTGGATGAGAAAAGTACAAAGCCACACAATGATCAGTCACCGAGTTTGGAGATCATATGGTTGGAAGTACAAAGGAAGAATGAGCATTCATGACATGCACATATTTACCTTTTCCCCTCCTGATAGGTTAGCAATATTTTTTCCAACTCTTCTTGTGGTCTAACACTGAATACCACACCTTCAGAAAAGGATCCAGTGAGTCTACCAATTCAAGTTCTGCATCTCCCCCAAGTGTGATCATCTGCACCCAATTTATTTAACAAAGTTCAAAACGTTAGTAAGGACACGTAGCATCACAAAATATAGAAAATAAAGTGGAATAATTAATTGCGAGATAGAAGATTTCAAAATTAACGATTCAGTGGATGTACATTACATAGCTGACGGGATTAATATGTAAGCATCCATGCAGGTATCTACTCAGTACAATTGTTTTTATTCACAAACCTGATACATCTCCTTCAACTTCAAAGATATTGCATTAAATCCAGCCATGAAATCATCCAGCCTAAGACAGAAAATACACCATGAGAAGAATATGGCATCAATATACAGATAAAGCAGTAGGAGGTAGAAATGCAGAGAGCATGTCTTGCCTTTTCTTTCTCCATTCATCATATTGTTTCTTTATATCATCTCGTTGTGGGTTACCACATTAAGTTCTCGACTCGCTCATTGTACAACGTCAGCTTTTGCTGATATCTGCAATGCAAAAACTCATCATCCTTCCAAATCATAATACAAAAACTTAAGATGAAAATGATGGTAAAATCATACTCTGCTGCTATAGAAGCAAGGTTTGGGTTCATCTCCTTCAGTTGGGATTCTAGCATGACCACCATCTCAAGCCTTCTTAAGATCGCAAGGCACTGTAAGAGCCTCGTCTGTCAAGGTGCTCGAAGCTTTTCCGGGTCCAATGAATCTTTATTTATTCTGGAACACAAATAAAATTCATGGTAACAGAGCAACTAGCAAAAACAGCAGTATCTAGCAGGTCCCTACTGTTCCATATGAGTCACAAGCCTTCTGCAATTCGTCCAGCTTTTTTCATAAATGCTTTTTCCTTCATCTCCAACTCCTTCTGGAGCTTCTTCATATCTTGATTTTAAAATCAGCATCAACCTGTAGTACAACTGGCCATTGTAAAGAAACTGATAGGAAAAACAAGAGTGAAGAAAGTATCAACATTAAGATAATACACCTCAGACGCCCGCAACTCGTCAACTGCCCTTTTTAGCTTTTCATACTCGTTTTTTGATTTATCAAGCACTTCCCCGTGTTCATCAATCAGCTAGTACAGGAAAAAACACATCAGCCATAAAAAGTAGTTTTTGACAGTAGGCATAAAGATATTTCGACAAAGACCTCAACAATTCATTGTGATGGAGCAAAATAACTGCAACTTCGTTTTCACTTATTGTTGGTAGTTTACTGCGATTAAATTTCAAGGCCTTGAGTCACCTTTTTGGTTTTGTCGAGTTCTCTTTTACTGCAAAAGCTTTCTTTCCATGTCCTTGATAAAGGAGAGCAACTGATTCTTCTCCTCCAAGCTTCTCTTGCTCCTTTTCTGCATCTTCATCCCCTTGCTTAACTTTACTATCATCCTTTGACCCGTTCTATCTGAACTTTGAGGCGATTTGTCTCTGAGGCATTTTTGTCAATATCCTATGAGAGAGACATCAATGATCACCCATCAGTGCCCCTTTACTTTCCAGACGCTACATTATTATTGGCAACAGATGCGATCTTACAGATTGTATTTTGTCCACTTTTGCTTTCTGGCTCTTAAGCCTCTCACCACCTGCATTCTCCATTTTGCGTTGAAGTTCTGCTGCCTGCGACGTAGTTAGCAATGATGAGAATTACAAAACAATCTCAATATACTTACAAAGTACTAGATCAGTTTAAGAAACAAACAAACATGGTCACTGCCCGTCATTGTGAAGCGGAATGGCCATATGAATATCAATCAACAATTACTGCTATACAGCTTCAAGAATAATCGTAGGTGAGTATAAACACGAAATCATAAGTACTGAAGTCTCTATACCTTCTTTTAAGATGTCGAGAGTCCTGAGTAAGTCTACTGATCTTTTTCTTCTGCAGAAATTGTTTCCTTCAGCTCTTCCCGCCTGCAAACTTCATCATTTAAGGGTTTTGATGCAGCTTTGAGGGAATTCATCTGTCCTTCTAGATAATGATGTTGTGCTTGTAGACTTTCTACCTGCACCAATAACATATGCTCCATCAATCTGAACAGAACTTGTCGGTTGCCGTGAAAGATCAGTCCCTGGTCCAAAAAAGTTAGTCTAGTAATTGTTTTATTCCGTTACCTCTTTCTGGCTTGGCTACTTCCATCTCCAAGTGTCCAACAGCTTTTTCTAAGTTCTGATACTTAATTGCCGCATCAGAAATTTGTTTACGAATTTCTTTTAACTTGCTGTCCATTTTCTCCAGCTCCTTCTCAGCTTCAGCCACACTTTCTCGAGAAACCGTGGCCGCCCGAACAGATGTCCCCATTTTCCCACCACGTGGCTTACTTCCTCCACAGTCATGGTTCCAGCTTTATCAAACAACGCTCCATCCAACGTAACAACACGCCTAAACTCTTTATTCGCACCATAAGCAATACGAGTAGCCTACAAAAATCATACATGAGTAATCTCCAAATCTAGTCGTCTTGTTCAATAGACATGAACCTTCATACATCGTTATAGAAAAACAGAAATAGCACCGGAAGTAATACCACAAAATAATACTATGAGCGACCTTACCTATTTATATAACAAAAAGAAAGCTACCCTAATCACTCCAAAAGATCATTTAACAATTATCTCTCTACATTAATGGTACCTAGTATATCCCACCTAGGGAAAATTTGGGGGGGGGGGGGGGGGGGGGGGGACAGTTCCTATGTGACCCCTCATAATCCAACACATTAGTATTTCTTATGTAAACAACGTTGTCGCACGGAAAGCAATGCTTTTGTTTGAAAGTCTTTGCATGAGTAATATGAGTAATAATAGGCAGAACTTGGCCCACTTAGCTGAAAAGATAGTTTCCTCAATTAATACACAAGCCAAAGGTATACAGACTTATACATCAAACAGAAGCTTTTGAAAGCTACTAATTAGAGCATACACTTTATGTCAAGTGGATCTCCTAATTGAAATGATGATATGTAAGCTGAACGATAAAATGAAGCGGTTCCACATGGCTGGAAAAATTCGAAGTTAATACACCAAAATAGACCAAAGGAGTTTCACCTGGTCAAGGTTGCTGGCGACAACAGTGTTCCTCAAATTGCAAAGAAAGCAAGCTTAAATCGTTCATTGTCAACTTGAACTAGATCAAAAAGCCTCGGAACCCCTTCAGGAGTAGTCACTTTTTTCCTCAATTCATTACGGTGCATTTCTTGTTTCTCCTACAATATCAGAAAGGGAATAGTTACGAAGTCAAAATAACATTATGTTTATGTCTAAGACATTGTTATTGGACTAGAACCTTAGACCATGACAGTCTAAAGCAAGCACTCTTTTAAAACCAGAACCCAAAACTAGTGAATAGGGAGAAAAACAAACAAGAGCAATCGAAGACATTCCTCATGCATCTAAACCTGAGATTGTGGCAAACCATCACAGCAAATGTGCAATCTAAAGTTTTTTTTAATTGCAACAAATCCTCATAATAGCATATCTACTGCTTGAAGAAGCAGATATAATAAAGTGCAATAAAAAAGGAGTGCATCACAAATAGACTAGTCACAAAATCAGCTCCAACATCCAGCTAGTAAAATTCGATCAACTTATAAAACGCCCTCATATATATATGAATGTTTTCAGCATGATAAGCTAAATCATGTATATTCTCCGAATCCATTCAACAGATTTACTTATAAATACAAGAAAATCAGCAACATGATGCTACGAACATAATCATAACAGATAAATTAATACAATGAGTTTTAATAGTTCATCATATGAACTTTCCTAGAATCTAATGCTATATAAAACAAGACTAGCGAACACCAAGATTAATGTCAAACATAGACTAGCGAACTGACAGATATTATGGTGATGATAGAAACGCTTTTATGAGCAGTTCTAGAGAAAGAATAGCGCAAGTCGGTACCAGGATCATGAACGTTGCAACGCCAAGATTTTTGTCTCGGAGCATGTCAACGCACTTCTCAGCAGCATTAGCTGTCTCTACCAAAATATAATCAAGTCCCGAACATGCTGTTGATATAGCAATGTCATACCTTGCTGCAAGTGAGACACTTGTGAGGTTTTAATAAGTATTGATATTGGGAAAAAATGCAAGTCAATGACAAGCAGAGAGAATGCATCAATCAGATTCAAACGCACAAGATTGAGACATAGATACAAAAATGATGAGTGCAAGAACGAAAATACAATGGAAAGTCAGTCCTATAACCATTTGAAAATTAATAGCTGTTCTAATGTTATCCGGGTCAGGAGGATTAGTGCTTCAGCAAATAAAAGCATTCTTAAATCGTCCAAACGATCAGAAAAAATGATAATAAGAGCTATAGGCTTGTATTTTAGAGTAGCACAGAGGCCCTGTTATAAATAGATTGGTAGGTTTCGTTCTAAGAAATATTAACTGTAGCTTAATAATGATTTCAAACTCGAATAGATAAACATTAATTGTTCATGAGTCCAGTAAGACTGAAGCATAACATGCCAATCCTTGAAAAAAAAAGGACCCCACCCTCAATGGCACCAAGATCACCAATGCGCCCATGTATCCCTGGAATCAGATTTGATTCTTTAGCTTGGTTAATCGCTTTTAGAACTGATCCTTGGCTCTTTTCAGTTTCCAGAGTAGATAATTGTTCAGCAACTTTTTGTCTTGCCGCTTGTTCTAGAGGAATCAAACTTTCTTGTTCTTTTATCAATTCCTGCAGATACAAACAATGGGTGCCGTAGCAGAGAAAAATCCCGCTTTATGAATACTCAATGACAATACAAACATAGATCCTTAGAATAAATTGTGTAGCCATATAGAGCCGAGAAGGGGACAGATAAATACCTGTTCCAACCTACGAGCTTCGCCAGCCTCCTGCTTGTTCATCGCCAACTCATTCTGAATTCTAGAGACATCTGCAGTCTTCGACTTTATCTTTTCTGTATCATTCATCTGCTTTTGAGCCTCCTCAAAAGCCTTACGGGCGCCCTCGTGCTGAAAAAGCCAATATCAATAACTAAAACCCAAGTTGAGAACTACAAATTATTGTTAACCTCATTATGGATATACATTTCAGATGGAACACTAACAATTTAACTTTAGTTTTGTATAACAAATATATTCAAACACAACGATTGCATTCTTCAAATTGTACGCAGATAACTTATTGCAAGTATGAGAAAAACAAAGGACAAGATGCAAAGCATGAAAGAAGTATAACTTATAGTCATTTTCTAGAATGGTTATGATCGCATCTACCTTTTCAGTAAGTAGTTTGAATTCAGTAATCGCCACTTCAAGCTTTCCATTATGTTCAATCAACTGATTCTCCCATGGTTCCAGTTCAGCCCGGACTTTTGCCAGCTCGTTACGATGTCTCTGGGCTTCATCTGTGGTGAAAATGGCAATTGTGTATGCAGCATACAGTTACATACCAACGACAAGCAGCAAGTATGGCCAGCATTGTGATGCTTCATCAGGATACGGCAATTATAGAGTATAAATGTCACATATGAAACAATTTTAGCAAAGTAGACAATGAATGAAACTCTTTGTGAACTGCTGCAGTGGTTGATGGCGGATATTGAAAGTAAATCATAAAAAAATACATAAGAATTAAAAAGACAGATACTCATGGCCCCTCTTACTCCAAAAATTCAAACTAAAATATCATTCACCTTTAGAATTCTCCTTTAGTTCCTCCAGAATCTTTTCTTCCTCAACTAGGGTCTTCTGAAGCACAGGAATATCACTCACTAGGTTGGGTATCATATTTTCTGAGTCCTTAATCTGTTTAATGGTATCTTCTTTCTTTGCCTTATCCTACGACAGAGTCCACGGTAAATAATCAAGTCATTGCCCAAGGCTCAAGCCCATGTCAGGTCGTACTCATGGAATGTATATTTTAGACATTTAATTCAGTTATGTGTTAGAAAATGTAAATTAAACCGCAATGTGTGAATATGACTATCTTTGGGTCAGTATCATTTGTACCTTTGCAGCTTTATCCTCAAGTTTTTTCATTTTCTGTTTCAAATGCTTCAAGTCTTCACGTACTTTAACATCCTGCCTCTCAAAATCCTTAAACTCTTCATTACAACCGTGAGAGTGTTGTCGAGTTCCTAATATATGCAAACAAAACAAAGTTGCAAAATGAAGTACCTGTGACGACATATACTATTTGACAAAAAAAACAATCCTAACAAAACAAGGATGTGAAAAAACTTAATATGTAAAAAAAGGATAGTGAGGCAGAGTTCAAGAAGACAAAATAGGCCCAGATCCTTACTTAACAATTATCCCATATAAGGATAAACATAAAAACACTCCGGAAACTCAATTTCTGACCTCTTGTCGCTTCAGATACTTTTTGTGCACTGCCTCAAGCTCTTTCAGGGTCTTATTGTTTTCGCGGATTTTCTCCCTGAAACAATATGTAAACATCGCATCAAACTACGTCCAACTTTACAGAAGCACTGAAACATCCTGCGTAAGACGTACCTTTCATGTCCTAAGTCAGCTTCCAGGCTAGACAATTTATTTTGCAAATCCAACATTTTAGTACTATTTTCATCAGATGCAAGTTTTGTCGATTTCTCTTGCCATTTCAAGAGAGATAGTTCTTTCAGCATATAGGCTTCTGCTTCATTCTTTATACCCTGTTGCACATAAGCAAGTTTAGTGTAGACTTGTTGACCTAGCAAGTGATACTCAGTTAACGATGAAACAGACCTCCAGGCTGTCTCTTTCTTTCTCTGCCAACTTGACCATCTGCACCACCCCGGATCTTTGCTCATTGAGCAATTCCAACCTGTAATAAAACGCCCAGCAATAATTGAATATTCTCAAAATTCATCGTCATTTAAGATTTGGGCATATCAAGTCAGTGCAAACAGGACATGGCGTCAAGAAACGGTGAGAATGCAAGAGGTGAGATATTTATCATCAGTCTACCAAAGAGAAAACAAATGTAAAGCCCTATCAATGCATGAAATATTATTACTAATAAATAAGAGAAAATGTTGGCTTATGATAGCTCAGAACTACATGAGCATATGACTTGACATAACTGATTCTGCAGAAGGATTTTGATTCTACCAATAACTAGAGAACGGTATCAAGTTACTAGCACTTATGATATCCATTGCAATATGAAACAACCCAATAGAAGATAAATTTACTGCTTATATGAATCCTCAATCTTCTCCACATATTTGTTGGTTCCAATTATGTCTTCAAGATACTCTAGAAATCCTTCATCATGAGGCCCTTGAGCTTTGGCTTCATCAAAGAAATCTGCTCAACCTCACCCTGACAGAACCAGTCCATAGAATTGCAGAAGCATCAATTCAATTAACTTGTCCTCGTCTTGGACTGGAAATAGAAAATTGCAGAAGGATAACAAACCTGTAGGATTAGAAACCTATTGTTATCCAGGTCAACTCCTTTTTCTCTTAGCTTCTTCGTAACCTCTGTGAAATTACTAGCTCGATTATTGATATAGTACTTTGAAGAGTTGTCACGAAATGCAACCCTGGTCAGTACGAATTCAGATCCTGGGACCACTTCAAAATCTCCATTATTCTGCGAACATCGGGCAGCAGTTTAGTGAAGACATCATATGTTCTATCTTCTTACGACTATAGTGGAAAATATTCTGAAGCTTATGAGAACTTTGCAGTCTAGTTCTCACCAGGTCTACAATCTCTTGGAAATGAACCGAGACACCGGCGCTTTCCAGATTTTGGTGATTGGATGAATTGTGAATGAGCTCGGAAACCTTGTTTAACCGCATCTGTACATTTCAAAAGTTAGGTTTCCAAATCAATAAAAAAAAAAATCAAGGTTTAAAAAGCAACTGTAGCTCATGAATTTCTTAATTTCTTGCTCAATTGAACAAAACAAAACTCGTGACAAAAAATCAAGTACAACCAACCATAGCCGAAATTGCGCATATAAGGGAAACTAGTAATTGCCTGTTTTGCTCGCTTCCCAAATACAAAGAGCATGGCATCGATCACGTTGCTCTTCCCGCTTCCATTTGGCCCAACAACAGCGGTAAAGCTCTGATCAGAAACAAAAATACAAAAGGATATTAAACATACTTTGAGCAGTGGCTAAAAAACCTTAAACGAAGAAATTGAAGGCCCTACTTTGTGAAAGGCGGGCCAACTCGTTGCTCGCCGGCATAAGATTTAAAGTTCCTCATAACCATCTCTCTGATGAACAGTCTCGGAGCTTGAGGACTGCCCTGGGCAGACTCGACACCGGTAGCGAAGAATTCGTTTGCGGAACCCATCTCTTCCGTGTCCATTTTTCCCATGGTTTCACTTTTCAGCTCTTCTTTTTCGCCCATTTGAGAAGAGATTCGACGCAAGATAAGCACTTGAATAATCACTGGGCATTAACTGTTCACCGTTTAAGGCCTCGTCACTCTACTCTATAGTCTTCTCACTCACCCTTTCGCTTCTGTAAGGAATAGATGAGATTTCTTTTTTTTTTTTTGAAGAAACGAATAGATGAGATTTGATGGTCGGGAGGAGCGCGTTTAATTCGTCAAATTTACACCTTTTGGCGGGATTTCAAAGTCTTGCATTTTAGAATAACTCAAACGGACACGTAGTTTGCTCCACTTGACTTTCCTTTTTATAGTAGTATTTTTTATTAATTTCATAATATCTCTTAGTAAATTCATTTTATAGGAATACCCTAAACTTTTCAAATTACTATTACTCTTTGTCCCAAATTGATCTTCCTGTTTTGCTTTTGGCACGTTTTTCCACTTCAATATTAAAAATAAGATAATATAATTTTTAAAATAAATTTCTATAACATATAGTTTTTCACATAAGGATTCCTGCAATACTTAGATTTATAAATTATGTTATTTACATGTTAAATATTGAAGTCAAAACGACATGCCCAAATAGTAAAGGGGAAGGTCAATTGGGGACGGAGGGAGTATAATATACCTTATATATATTTTACTTTACATATTTTTTGGGTTATTTTATTCTAGAATATATTCCTCAGGTTTGTTTATTTTACAAATATTTTTCAGGTTTAATTTACTATAATATACCATGTGAGTGTAACAAAATATTTTTCACGACCCCTGCACACTGTAACAACTACTTTTTTCATAATCTATTCGTGTACAGTGTAGCGGCTAGTTTTGACCTTTAAATACTGGAAGTAGCACATAGGTGAAGTGTCACACAAACAGAGTTCCGTGGTATAATTAAGATCAATGTCAAATTTGCTTTCAGTTCTGGTGAAGATAAATATTATTGTCATGCTTGGCTTTGTGAGAAAAATAAGAAGTTCCTCACCTTCTTGTCTAAATCTTAGTGTAAATTAAGCTTTTAGATGTCAGTTACGTTTTATATGTTCTTAAATTAACTTGTTAATCTTATTATGTTTTTTATTAGAAGTTAATGTATATATATGTGACCATACAACTTCTTTCGATGCCTTCAACCGTGCAAGAGGGGGGTTGGGCCGGTGTTTGTCGATTGTATTTGCACATGTGTTCACTCTGACGGTATTGAGGAAAACTTTTAGATAAGGACAAACAGATATTACATATTCGAATATTGGACAAGTTGTGTTTGGCAAGGACGGTCGTCTTTTGTTTTGTAAGCCAGTCACTTGAACCTTTGCCTAGCTATGGGAAAGTATTTATATCAGTTCAGAGCATTTTTTTAAGGATAATGACACTCTCATGTTTATTAATCACGATACATAAAGGATGTGTTTGGTATTTTCTTCTTTTCACAAAACAAACCAAGTTTGTCCAAAAAAAATCACAATGTGAAACGAATAATGCAGTTGTGTGGGGTGTTGAGTCAATCTTGCTTTATTTGCGCTAAGTTTAGTGGTGCGCCGAGTAACATCATGTTCATCATTGGTCGGTTATGAGGTAAAGTGGTGTGGTTCTTTTGCGCGTGAAGGGGGATATCATGAAAAAAAAATCATTACACTCTACAAGGGTATATGGTGAAAAGTTAGGTGGCACACTATGCAGGGGTATATCGTGAAAAAAATATTTGTTTCACTCACAAGGGTATATAGTAGAGTAAAATAACTTGAGGGGTATATTTTATAATAAAAAATATTAGGGATATATTATATTGATTTAGGGGTATTTTATAAAAAAATGAGTACATCTCAGGGGTTATATTAAAATTTCCCTTTTTCTTTTGAAACTCCGGTGTATCATTCAATTTAAGAACATAAGCCCCAAAGACATAAAGATCATAGTTAACCAAACTTGGTTGCTAAGACATCTACTATTTACAAACTGAATCCCGGACGTTTTTGCAAGTAGTAGTATGATGGTTAACTAAGGGAGATCAGAGTATAACCTAAGAAATAACTAAAGGGTACTATGTAACTAGGAAAAATACCATAAAGTAAGAGACTTAAACCTTGACCAAATATGGCCTAAAGGTCACAAAGCAGCCCAAAATAACTTCCCTATAAGATCCCATGAGAAGAAGTGACCAAATAATTGAAAACCTGATTTAATAAGTTTATATTAATAAGTTAAGCTTCACTTATGTGTTTAAAAGAGTTTTAAAGAGTATTTATGGGCCAAGAGCTCAATTTCAAAATGAGAAGGAATTTACTTAAGGCATATTTTAGCCTTAAGGGGCAATTTGTTAATTTGTGTGGTGTTTTGAAATACCCTAAGGGAAAAAACGTGTTTTAAGCCTTTTTAAATCTCCAATGCTTGGATTTTCTTTAAAAATATCTTCTTATCATTAAAATAGCTTGAAATTATCTATTTGGAGGTTATAAATCATCTTTTAAGCTCAGGGCATTTCAAACCACACAAAATTACCAAACTGCCCCTTGAGGCCAAAATGTGCCTTAAGTAAATTCTTTCTGAACTCTTGAGCTCTTGGCTATATAAATACCCTTTAAAACTCTTTTAAACACATAAGTGAGCTTAACTCACTAATATAAACTTTATTAAATCTGGGTATTTTAGTATCAGAGCCTCATCGGCTCTATATTAAGTTCTTTTGAGATGGTATGGTTTCAAAAAGGATTTGAAATGATTTATGGGATAAAAGGGACGCATGGTGAGGAAAGTTGAGTTCCTTAATGTTGTCTCCTTGCACACTTAATGGTGTTGTAGTGATGTTAGATGATGATAATCATAGTTAGTGCTTGTTTGATGTTTCCAAATGAGTGTTATGGAGTGTATGTTAATCAAATAATTGTAGGATAAATTAATGTACAAAAGAATCAAATAATAAGGTATATAAAAGAATAAAAACCTAAACTCTAAGTACGGGTAGCAAAAATCCCAGTCAAAGTAGCAAGGGAGCTATTAGGACCAAGAATGTTGAACCCTAGGGACTGATATAGAAAATTAGTCCTAGCCTTGGTAATTACTAAGTAAAGAGGGGGAAATGAGATTTGTAATTCTAAACTAAATAAATAACCAATTAACATCCTAACTAAATGGTAGTTACAGTGAATTATCCTTGATTCAGGGTTAAAAACCATCTAAGTATCAATATGATCACGAAACATAAATACAAGCCTTCAAATTAACCAACAATTGAATGCGTCGGATAACCTGCCGGATACCAGATGCACGACATATTCAAAGACCTTGAATGTGCCGGACATTGGCTACCTGGCAGTGCACCCGGCATAGTCAATGTGCGTATTCTAATTTCAGTTTCGGTCTGAAAACAGAGAACTCACTACCTATTAACAAATCGAGCATATCTCATGCCTCGAAATGAACAAGATAATGGGAAAGATGGGTTAATTCTCACTCTTACTACTAACTCTTAATTCATAAGAAGCGGGAAGGAAGATCATTAAGAGTGTCTAACCTATTCTACTTCTGGATTTTTCTTCCTCAAGTAAAATTTGCATCAAGAGAATAAGCGATCAACCAATTCACTTGCAATCAGAACCAACTCTTAATGAACTTGAAATTATATTAAGGAGAACACATTGTTTTACAAAGAGAGTTTCATCCCAACCAAGAACATGAAAGATTACTACTCAAACATCCATGTTAAATAAAAAGAAGATACAAAGAGGAGGAAGAGATTCGACATAGCCTGTCACCCTCATAAATCTTCTTTTCTTCTCCTAGATGGTTATGCAGCAATTCCCCAGTCGAAATGGCGTCAATTCTGTGGTGTGTGTATGTGTAGGAATATGGTAGGAATGATGTTCCAAAATGCAAACTCTCGCTTTTTATAGACAAAAACTCTTTAGGTGTCGGGTCCCATGTCGGGTAGAAGTCATCCGGCATGTGAATTAAACACGTGCTTTCCAGTAACGGTCGAAACCGCTACGGCGCGGAAAGTCACTTCCTTGTCCGGCACCATACCCGGCACTGAGTATTTGGATAACGGTAGATAACTGCTATCTGTTGGTGAACAGGCGCGTCTTCTGCTTATGCCGGCTACACATCACCCGACACTATACCCGACAAGATCCTTTTTCTGCTGCGTACATATGTCGGACACTAAGAATCCGGCTCCACATCTGGCAAGGCCCAGTTTCTGATGAAAAACTTTGCTCCTTGCAATGAAAACACTCAAAACATGAATCTAAACATATAAAATGGCTTTTCATACAAAACAACAATAAATACTACTTATGATATCCTGAATTTAACTAATATTACTACAAATCTAGCTTATAAAATACGATAAGTCTATGGCTTATCAGTGTACCAAGTGTTATAACCATTAAATTCATGAAAAGTTGTTGAAATGGAAGGTTTTGGCCTCTGGAACGGGTGATTTTAACCTCAGACAGACAGTTTCAAACGTCCGGAACGGTTGGCCAGACATCTGAAACAGGTGGGTAGGTTTGGGCAGGAGACTCTCGGCCCCTGGAATGGGCAATTTCGGACTCCGGACCCAACCCGGAACTGCACAGATAGACTACTTGGTCAACATTTTTGCTCTAGATTTTTCGTTTTTTAACTCCAATTTCTCCTCCATTAGTTCTCATTCACTCCTTTTCTTAATTATCTTTAATATAAAAGGGGAAAATATATTATTGTGGGTGTTTTTATTGTCATGTTGGTTAATTTTTTGCTGCCTTCATTGTTAAAGGTTAACTTATGTTTTGGTTTTGGAATTAAGTTCCATATAAATATGTGATGAAGAATGACCAAGTCTTGGTAATGTGGCTGCGGGCTTATGTGATAATTACTTATGAGAGTCCACTGAGGCTACATTGATATGAGGATGTGATAACAATCATTGGATGATATATGTTTTGTGAACTACCTTGAGGTTAAGATGTAAGCTACATAATGACCTTATATTATATTACTTGGTTGTCTTGATGATAAGACCTCATGAATATTCTTATGGAGACATGCCTCCTACATAAGTGATTTGGCAACTTAGGATTTCATGAGAACCTGAAGTACCCCAAACCTTAATGTGTTAATTAATTATGTAATTATAATTTTCTAAGGCTAATGAAGTCCTTAAGATCATTGGTGAAGAAATGAAAACCAAAAAGAAAAAGAAAATGCGTAAAAGTCACAAAACGTGAAAACGCGTATTTAATTATCTTAGGAGGTACATAACCTTCATTAGGGTTATAAATATATTTTTATACCTTAATTACACATTAAGAACATGTGGAAAAAAAAAATCCGGAAGAAAACGGATCCAAACAATGCGTTAAAACGCTAACGGAGTCTTAAAGCGCGTTTTTCGATAAAATCCGAAAACGTGACTTTAAACAATTAAATGACCCCGTAAAAATAATAGTTGATTATGTAACAATAATTAAACATTAATGGGAGTTTAAGAACCATAAAAAATTAAGGGAATGAGAAAATTCCGGAAAACGGTCCCGGTTAGTGAATAGTGCTAAACCGGGTAAATAAACGAGCGTTTCTGTTAAAGTACGAAAAACGCTCCCGCGTGTTTACAGTGGTGGGCCGGTTTTATTAACGTAAACAGCTCACTCACATAAGACTAGTTAACTAGTTAAATAAGCAAAAAAAAAATGAGGGACCACTTATACCCTCACACTCTCTCTCTTCTCTCATTTCTCTCTTTTCTTTTCTCTTTCCTCCCTCTCTTTCTTCCCAGCCGGCTCCTCCTTCCTCCTTGCTGCCGATGGAACTCTCCATCTAGCCAACAATGGCTTCCTCCATTCTTCTTCATCCCCAAGCTCCATTTGAGCTCCAAATCAAAAACAAACCACATATTCTTCTTCCTCTCATCTCCCTCTATCATCCTCTCTTTTCGAAATTTCAAAAGGATGAAGTTGACCCCATGGGTTTTCCCCATTTGAAGAGAAAATGGCACCAATGTGGAGCTTGGAGTCTCCTCTTTCTTCTAAGGTAAAAATTTCCAAGAGAAAGTCATTTTTCCTTCACCTCTTGGTGTAATTGATTTTTCACCATTTTGATACCTTGTTTTTCTTCTTGTTCTTGAGCTCCAAATTTATCCTTCAATGGTGGAGTAGCTTCCTTCTTGATTCAAGGGAGAAAAACCCTCTTGAAAACTTCAAAAAGGTAAACCCTAACTTGTGTTCTAGCCCTTTTAATGAATTGAGATATTCCAAGGGTTTAGATGATTAATTAAGTATGTTTTTGTGTTCTTGGATGTTGGGATGGAGTTTGGAAACTCCATACCCTTGTGACCAATTTTGGAGAAGATGAGAAAAAAGAGGTGAATTAAGGGACTTGTGAAATTAAGGTAAGAAAAACTACCTTAAACCTTGTTGTAATTGTTTAAGTTGTTTGGGATGGGTAAACAAATTAATGAACCCAAATGTATGGATTGAAAACTATGTTTGTAATGTGTTTGGTTGATGTTAGAAGAGGTTGTGAATTAATGTTGAGTTGAGGGCCTTAAGAGCCAATTGTTTGAGTTTGTGATTGATGTTGTGGTTATGGAGTTTATGGTGATTATGTTGTTGTTGATGGTGTTGAGGATTTGTTATATGCTGTTAGGACCCTTGAAAAGGGTGTGGCTGGATTAGGGATGAAAAGCATGTAAATTGATGAGATGGATGTATAAGGTGTATGGGGAGGTTATGGCAAAATTTGGATGGAAAATGAGTGTTTGATGATGGTTTGATGGATGAGAGAATTTAGGTATTGAAAGGGGGATGTTTAATGTTGAGTAGTGTGGATTGTTGGCTTTGTAATTGTGGATAAATAATGGAGTTAGGTTAGTGCAAAAATCATGGCATAATGGTGCTAGATGACTGGGGATGTCAAGGAGGGAGTATGGATTTTTGGAAGTGCAATTCTGGGTAGAATTTGCCTCTATTGGCTGAATTTTGGGTACGTCCGAACTTCCGTCCGGACTTGGAAGTTCGGACATGCCCCGTCGTTTTATAAATTTTTCGGAGTTTTGGGTGTGTCCGGACTTCCGTCCGAACATTGGAAGTTCGGACACTTGAAAGAGTTTTCTCAGATTTTCGTTCGACTTGTGTCCGAACTTAGATGTCCGGACACAAGTTCGGACGGTTGAAAAATTTTCCAGATTTCGTTTCGACTTGTGTCCGAACTTAGATGTCCGGACACAAGTTCAGACAAACGCCAGTTTTCACCTTCCAAGTCTCGACTTGTGTCCGAACATCGATGTCCGGACACAAGTTCGGACATGTCACAGTTTTCAACATAAATTGCTCGTTTAAGCCCCTTTTGTCCTCCGTTTGCGGGGGTTTGTCTGGGACATGTAGGTGGGTTATAATAACAACTAAAAAGATGGAAAAAAAATCATAATTAAATGTGAAAGTAAACGAGTTAAAAATGTAAAGTTATAAAACTACCGAACGGGGTTAAGCATGGGCGCATTAGTCGTTAAATAATTATGTTACCCCAATACTAATAAAGATAGTCATAATGTTACCAGTTGTCCAAAGAGTTTCAAGGAACATGTGACGGCACATTAGAGTGCACCTTCGGTGACAGGTATGGTTTTCTTGCAACCTGTGTCCTACCGGATTACACCGGCTTGTATGCCAATGTGTTTTTCTGTGTGTTTGCCACCTTGCAAGATAAAGCATGAAATGAGTTTAAAGTAATTCATTATTGTGGCGTAATCAATTCCGATACCGCTTAACCTTAATTATGTGTTAAATAATAGTTAACCGACCTTAGGTTCACATAAGAGATCGGTATTCGGAATAAACGTCCCAACCCATGGGAACGTTCTAACTACGGCTATCTGTGCGTTATTGTATGTTGTGACAATGCGTGATGTACGTGACTTGTTTAATATGTTGTTGATGTTGGATACCGTTATCCGTGTTGTTGGAATGGGATATGATTTCCCTTATGTGTCTAACCGAGTTAGTAACACTATGTGATGGATGTATGTGATAAGTTCCATAAGGGAACCTTTAACTAATAAGTATATGTTATGTATGGAGAGGAATCCGGGTGTCCCGGTCGCGCGTATTGTTTGGGAGTTAATATATATATATGTGAATTAACTCCCTTCCTGTTATGTTAGGGTTGTTTTCCTTCATTGGATTTCGACCTCCCACTAGCTTAGCCAAAGCTTACCTACCCGACCTCCACATCGGGCTAGGAGGGAAATTATGTACAATGTTGGTAGGGTGTTGAAGCCTAAGTTCGCTTCGACTCCCTCTTTGTTATGTTACGGTTGTTCTTCCTCCTCGAATTACAACCACCCACAAGCTTAACCAAGGCTTACCTACCTCATCACTATTGGAGCTAGGGGGAAATTGTGTATGTTGCGTACGGTCCTATATGAGGCCGCCACTCAAGTAAAGAAAATGTATGTATGTTGTGCTCGGGCTTATATCACCCCGGCACTCCCTAAGTGAAGTTCATGTACTCTAAGAAGAGTGAAATTAGGTTGTGTATGTTATAAAGTGAAGTGTGTTGTTATGTTGAGTGTGCTAACCTTGTGTCTGTATTCTATTAATGGATGTTTGCTTATAAGCATGATATGTGTGTGAGTTTGTGCATGTTTGAAATAAATCAACCGCATGCTAAGACGACAAATAGTTGTGCGTGGCCCGGTAGCATGCGGGCTGCCGGATTACCATACCAGCAAAGGTGCTGACCCCCTTTGGGGGCTCCCATACTTTTCAGGTACAAGGAACTAGAAGCCGTTCGAGAGTAGGACGGGGTAGTGTTTGTATGTGGTAGTCATGAGAATTGTGGATGTATTATAGGTGTAGTAAGACCGAAAATGTATCGGCGTTAGTTGGTAATTACTCGGTACAGCTGTAATGTAAGTGTATAATGATTGTTGGACATGGAACGGGATTTATGTGTAGTTGCTCGGGAGTTTAGTCCATCAGACCGGTACAATGTATGTATGTTAGCCTTGTTAGCCACGTAGGTGGCTAACGGCGTGTAACACCAAGGAGTTTAAGTTATGTTGTGAGTTGTGATTTCCGCTGCAAGGTGTTGTTAAGTGTATTGTTTGTAGTTGGGGTGTTACAGAACCCCTTTTATTGCGTAGAGGAAATGCTTGCATGAGTTGAAGATGAAAGGGTACTTGATCAAGGAACCAGTGGTGAAATTGTAAAAAGTGCAATTATTAATCCTTTATAGTGTTTGTTTTGGAACTTCATCTAGTTTTGAGAAGCACAAGAAGAGCTCTAAGCTATGGCAGCCATGAATAACCGTGCCAATGTCAAGGCCCGCTTACACAAGCTCATATAACCTTATAAAATGAAAGGGATCATAAACCTCATAAGGAGAGGGGGGCTAGGTAATGAAAATGGAAAAGGTTTTTGATACCATTCAATGCCCTACTAATAAAATGGTGTAAAGGGCTACCTTCTACCAAGAAGGTGGGGCAGATTTATGGTGAAAAGCTCGTCATGCTCATTTGCTATTGATCCAAATTTTGGATGAGAGGCTTTTACTAATGCTTTACGGGAAAGGTTCTACCCCGATCATGTGAGAGTGAGAATGTAGGATGAGTTCATAGAACTCAAGCAAAAGACCATGAGTGTCCAAGAGTATCACAACCGATTTCTAGAGTTGGCAAAATTCGTGGGAGACTTAGCCCCAAGTGAAGAAACTTTGACAATGAGGTGCATTAAGGGCCTCAACCTCTGTCTCTGAGAGTTCTTTAGTATGAACCCAACTAGAAGTGTGCAAGATGCCTAAAAGGAAGCTTGTAGTTTGGATGATATCCAAGCATTAAGAAGGATCCGAGATGATGAAGAGGAGAATAGAGAGCAAAGCCTATTCTAAACTAGACAAGAAAATCCGCCATCATTATGGCGGGAGTTCTAAAATAAGTGACAATCTGAATCATTCTCAAAGATAGAAAGGAAAATTCAGTCGGGTGAAGAAAAATTTCGCATGCAAGAGGTATGGCAAGAACCACGCAAGGGCTAACTATCAAGGCAAAGTATTTAATTGCCACTTTTGTGGAAAGCTGGGACATAGATCATTTGAATGTTTCCGAACCCAAAATCATCTTCCTACCGCGGTGAACGGAAGAGTGAAGGTGGAAATTAAACTAGAGGTGAAAGGTATGGAGGAAACACTAGTTAAGTTGCCTCGGTGACTGTGAACCAATGAAATCAGAGTAGGCCTTTCTCAGTTATTCCAGATAGACCCGGGACCGAGTTCAATGTGGGTGGAAGCGCAACCAAGTTCAAAGATGCGGGAAAGAAAAATGTAATGAGCCAAGCTGAGGCTAATGCTAAGGGTGGGGTGATCCCAGGCACCTTCTCAATTAATGGAAACCTTGCTTGTGTGTTAATGTGATTTAGGTGCATCATTGTCATTTGTTGCATCATCTTTCTTGAGAATAATTTGTTGGCAGGGATGGCAACGGGTCGGGTTCAGGTCGGGTGACGCTCCACCCGACCCGTCACCTGTTTTTCACCCGCACCACCAGACCCGTCACCCGCAACTTCATCACCCGTCACCCGTTTCACCCGTCACCCGCAGGTGAAACGATGAACCCCTCACCCGTTTTGTTTTAATTTTCAGTAAGTATTTTTATTTTTTAACACCTTATATAAGCTTATCTTTTCAAAAAAATACAATCATATTTGTTCAATAATACATACCATATCAACTAATGTCAACAACATATTCAAAACATACAGTATTAATCAAAATATTTCCCAAATATCTTAATAAATATGGAATAAAATTTATTTTTACTTAAAATAATACATACGGGTGACGAGTCGGGTGAACGGGTCGGGTGAACGGGTCGGGTGACTGGGTGAAAAATGTTCACTCGCACCCGACCCGTCACCCGTACCTGTTTCACCCGTCACCCGTTTTTCACCCGTTTTTTTGGGTTTTTCACCTGTTTTAGCGGGTCGGGTGAAACAGGCTCCTGTCACCCATTGCCATCCCTATTTGTTGGTGACGAGTGGATACCTAGATTTGGCTATTTATATTCCCCTAGGGAAAGTGGTTAAGTGTGGTGGGTTACTTAAAGGGGTGAGTGTGGAGATTAAGGGAGTTTAATTCCCCGCTGGTTTGATCAAATTTGATTTAAGAGATTTTGATGTTATTTTGGGAATGGATTGGTTGCACAAGTATAAATACAACATCTTGTGTGGTGAGCAAAAAGTGGTTTTAAAAAGGCCAAGGGGCCAACGTATATCCTACAAGTTTGTGAATGAGAAACCTAAATCAAGATTGTTTCGGCATTGAATGTGATGACAAAAATGAAGAAGCGATACCCTGCTTACTTATGTTATGTGGAGGATTTAAGGAAAGATTTGGCAGAACTTTGTGAGATATTTGTGGTAAATGAGTACCCATATGTGATTCTTAGTGAGATTTTAGGAATGTCGTCGAATAGGGAGGTTGAATTCAACATTGATCTACAACCTGGAATCAGGCCGATTGCCAAAGCGCCATATAGAATGACACTTGCTGACATGAAGGAATTGAAAAGTCAACTAGAAGAATTGTTGGACAAAGGGTACATCCACCCCAAGTGTGTTTCTTTGGGGAGCACCGGTATTGTTAATGAGGAAAGAAGATGGCAGTTTAAGATTGTGTATTGACTATAGAGAGCTAAACCAAGTGATAGTAAAGAACAACTACCCATTACCTAGGATCGATGATATGTTTGATCAGTTAAGAGGGATGGAGTTTACTCAAAGATTGATTTGACATCTAGTTATCATTAACTAAGGATTGTAGAGAATGGCATACCAAAGATAACTTCCAGAACAAGGTATGAACATTATGAGTTAACCATAATGTCTTTCGGTTTGACTAATGCTCCAGCTGTGTTTATGGACTTGATGAATAGAGTATTCAAATCATATCTAGACAAGTTTGTGGTTGCCTTCATTGATGATATTCTAGTGAATTCAAAAGATGAAAAGGAACATGAAGAACATCTAAGGACTGTGTTGTAGACACTAAGGGAAAATTAGTTTTATGCTAAGTTGAACAAGTGTGAGTTCTAGTTAAGAAAAATTTCCTTCTAAGGTCATATGATTACAAATGAGGGCATAGCAGTTGTCCCATCAAAAATTAAGGCGGTGAAGGAATGGCCAAGGCCAACCAATGTAACCGAAGTGAGAAGTTTATTGGGTTTGGTAGGTTACTAACAAAGATTTGTTAGAGATTTCTCTAAAATTGCAAGACCCATGACCAACTTGATGAAGAAAACTGTGAAATTCTTGTGGGATGATGATTGTGAGAAGTCATTTCAGGAGTTGAAAGACAGGTTGACGTCAACACCAGTGCTGACTTTGCCATCTGGCTTAGAAGGATTTGAGATTTATACTGATGCTTCTAAGCATCGTTTGTTGGCTCTTTCTGACAAAACAAAGAAAAAGTGATTTGCTTTATGCCTCAAGACAGTTAAATATATTCACTCTGAAGGAGTTGAACATGAGGCAAAGAAGGTGGTTGGAACTGATGAAAGACTATGATTTGAAAATCAATTACCATGAAGGGAAAGCAAATGTGGTGGTGGATGCCCTAAGTAGGAAGAAGGTGCATTCAATCAATTCTATAAGAGTTCTTCTTGATGAGTTGTTCAGGGAGTTTAAGAGTTTGAACTTGGAAATTGTTGAACCTGGTCATGGTGACCAAGAGGACCAGTTGTACGTCATGTCCTTGTCTATAGACTTGTTTGATGAGATAAGAGACAAACAACCGGGTGATGTGAAACTTGAGAGGATCAAAGAGAAGATGAAACAGAGAAAAGTTGTAGACTTTGTAATACATGAAGATGGAAGTCTCAAATTCAAAGGGAGGTGATATGTACCTCATGTGTGCTGATTTGAAAGAGAAATTGGTGCAAGAGGCACATAGTTCACCTTATCATGTGCACCTGGATAGTGACAAAATGTACAAGAATTTGAAGTTACAATTTTGGTTACCTAAGATGAAGAGAGAAGTGGCCCTGTTTGTTGCTAAATGCTTGACATGTCAGAAGTTAAAATTTGAACATAAAAGATTGAGAGGTGAAGTACAACCTCTTGAAGTGCCTGAATGGAAATGGGGTTCTATCTCCACGGATTTTGTTATTGGTTTACCCTTAACCAAGAATGAAATAAACCAGATTTGGGTCATTGTGGACCATTTGACAAAGGTTTCCAAATTCATCCCTATGAAAGATACATGGAGTATGGATCAATTGGTGAATGCTTACATGAGAAATGTGGTTAGATATCATGGAGTTCCAACTTCAATTGTGTCGGACAGAGATTCTCATTTCTTGCCAAGATTTTGGACTCAATTTTAAATAACTATGGGTACTAAGTTAAAGATGAGTACTGCTTTCCATCCATCTACAAATGGGCAGACATAAAGGACTATACAGACACTAGAGGATATGTTAAGATGTTGTGTGATGGACTTCCAAGAATCTTGGATCGATAGATTGCATCTTATTGAATTTTCTTATAACAATAGCTATCATGATAGCATTAAGATGACACCTTTTGAGGCTTTGTATTGCCGAAAGTGCAGAAATCCATTGTGTTGGAGTGATATCAGTGAGACAATTATTTTGGGACCCCAACTGATTGAAGATACCGTGAAACAGATCAATGTAATCCAAGAAAGGATGAAAGTTGCCCAAGACAGTCAGGAATCATATGCATATCTAAAAAGGAGGCCAATTGAATTTGAAGTAGGTGAGAAAGCCTTTATGAAGGTTTCTTCTACAAAGGGTGTAATGAGATTTGGAAGGAAAAGAAAGTTAAGCCCCAAGTTCATTGGATCTTATGAGGTATTGGACAAGATTAAGGAAGTGGCTTAGCGATTGGCATTGCCAATGGAACATAACAAAGTTCATAATGTATTTCATGTGTCACAGTTGAAAAAATATGTGTGACCTGTCGCATGTGATCCAACCAGAGGTGGTAGAAGTGGATCTGAACTTGACTTATGAGGAGTATCTTATGAGGATCTTAGACAAGAAGACTAGAGAGACAAAGGTGACCAAGATGGTCAAGGTTCTATGGTAAACCACAATAGAGAAGAGGTAACTTGGGAAGTAAAGGATGCCATGAGGAAAAATTTCCTCAACTCTTTCATGGTATTGATTCAATTATGAGATCGTAACTTATATTATAAGGATGGTGGAGTGAACCAAAAATGCATTATAGTTATGAAATTACTTGATTGCTTGAAATTATTGCATAAGTTGCATTAGAGTAGCACTTAAAGTGCATACTAAGAGTCACATTTTTAAATAAAAATCTGTGGATTTATAATTGCATGAATGATCACTATAAATTGAGATGTCTTGATGACACCATGTTAGAATGATTCAAGGGATGAATATGAAGAACATGTGAATACCCATTAGAGGAATTGAATTTTACTTTGTGAAAAATCAACCTTATGATTTCTAAGATATCCAAAAATGAATTGGACAGAGATTTTGCTATCATCGTAAGTGAAAGCATTGTCTTTTATATTTATTAAAAGTTGAATTGACCCAAGCTTCGGGGTCAAAGCTTCTTTTAAGGGGGAGATAATGAAATACCCTGATTTAATAAAGTTTATATTAGTGATTTAAGTCTTATTTATGTGTTTAAAGAGCCAATAACTTAAGAGTTTAGAAGGAATATACTAAGGCACATTTTGGCCTTTATGGGAATTTTGGTAATTTTGTGTGGTTCGAATACCCTGAGCTAAAAATATGATTTATAAACTCCAAATATATACTTTCAAGCTATTTTAGAGATGGAGAAGATATTTGGAAGGAAAAAAAGTCAAGCTTTGGTTAAGTTTGGAGATTTAAAGGCTTAAAACACGTTTTTGCCTAAAATGGCAAAACTTGTTTAGTCTGTTTATGGTACATTCTAGAATTTTAAAAGAAGGGTTTAAGATGGAATCATAAGATTTTGAGGGACTTTTTGAAATACCCCAAATCTAAATAATATTAAATCATTATTTATTGGAATATAATCCAAATATGAATCATTTCACGTACGCATGCAAACCCATGCATGAGAACGTTACGTAAAAATAGTCGTTTCTCCATAAACGCTAAAACGCCTTAGAAGCATATGGTCAAACATGACCTTGTATGACCCTCTACTATTCAAACCAAATGGTCATACAATTATTATATGAATATACAAATATATTCCCTAAGCTAAATTCAGTCAAAAACGCAAAACGCTCGGGAGTGCTCACGCCCGCTCCTTAAAGCACGAAAAGTCCGGAGGAGTGCCGAGGTGGCACGAACTCCTATAAAAATTAATTCCTTGAGTTCCTAACATCATTATTAACCATTATAAAGAGAACCCACGAAGTGGTTTCTCAAAATTCAGCAAAAACCACAGGAGGATTTCTTAGCGCTCCTTTTTGCCCGGGAGTGTCCCGATGGCCCGTAAATTATGTCATGGGTTGATATAACCTCATATAACCCAATGTAACATCTTAATATATGTTTAATTACTATAATAAGTGTTTACAAACACTTGGAACTCATAAAAACAATTTGTTTCCCAAAATTTCCTTAGAGCACAAAAACACACCTTCGGGTGTCACGAAAATGCGTTTTACGCAATTACCTTGTAGTTTTTGACATGCCACGAATTGGTAATATTAAATAGGGTTAAAATGACCTTCTAAATAAGTTGGTATGACTAGTCAACAAGGCTCTCTATAGGGGCCGATTTTGAGAGCAAAAACTAGTATAAAATTTGCCTTTAAAGTTTAAAAAAGGCTTAAAACATAATGACTCATCATCCCATGTGCTATAATACTTAATGGCAAAGAAATGTGTGACTCATTTGACCAGAGAGCTGTCGAAATTATGCTAGAGAACATGGCCAAGTTGGCTAGACAAAAACAAAATGCAAAAAGGTAAAAAGTAGATCTAAGATTCCTTTCTTTTGCTTTCTTACAAACTAAGTAATCTTCCATGTTCTTCCTTGGCTATTCATGGCCGGTTTTTGAGCTCCATTCAGGCCTCCAATTCGTGACTCTACATGAAGAAGAAGACAAGCCAATTAGCATTGAAAAATCAAAGGAATATCCTTACCTTTTCTTACCTTGTCATCTAGCCAACATTATTTGCTTTCCAACTCTTGCTTAGTCACACCACATGGCCGGTTTTCATGCTGGAAAGGAGGACATTTATTGAGCCAATCAACCAAGAAATAAACTAAGGAAAAGTAAAGTCATTTGACATTAAAAATTGACAAAACAAAATCAAATTCCAATTGCCCTCTTTCATTTACGTGAGCTAGGTGTCATTTCCATCCTTGCACATTTCCTCCACGGTTTGGTAAGGCTCCCTCCTCTCTCTTCTAGCTTCATCTTCTTCCTTTGAAGCTCTTAAGTCCATTAATGGAGTTTTAACTTCTATCTTCATCTTTAAGGTAATTTCCTAGCATTTCTTGGCAAGTCTTGAAGCAAACTCTTCCTAGCATAACAAGGTGTGTTCGGCATCAATTAGATCTCCAAGGGGGTTGTCCAAAACAACATTAATCCAAGGAGCATCTCAAGGTTATCTTAAGGTAGGTTTCAAAGCTTGGAAATCCTTAAATCACATTTTTATGTGTAACCAAGTTCTACTTCTTCTAAGTCTCTTTTCTTCTTCATTTTGATGAAGGAAAACTTGCTCTTCATCTACCTTTGGTGAGCCGAAATTATAAGAGGAAAAGTATAAGGTAAAGTCTTGTAAAACTACTTACAAATTCACTTAAGATCTTTGTTGAAGATCTAACTCCTAAACACCTTCACCTCTTGCATAAAACCGAAGAGGAGCATCAAGTTTACCTAGGAGAAAGCTTGGAGATTCAAGAAGAAGTCCAAGCACTTAACCACCTTTGTTAAAAAGTAAGTTCACTAAGTAAATCTTTATGTTATAAGCTTTGTTTAGCTTCTAAAAAATTGTACAAAAATTATGTACATCTCCTAGGCTAAATAATACCGAAACTATATGGTTTTATATGCCAAAAATATAATCTATAACATATATAGAAAATATTTACCTTAAGACACATTTTTGTGTCACAAAATTTATTTATGTTACAAATAAAATAAGGCCGAAATGTCTAGGGAAAAAATGTTTTATTTTGAGCTAAGAATCAATATAAGACCTTACAATAATTTATACATGAGTTATATGACTCCTATGAACTTATTTATAATTATTTAGACATATAAATCCACTTTTATATAACATATGGTCTCATTTAAAATATGGCCGAATGCTCTAGGTGTTAAATGGAATTTAATGAGCTACTTATGTATATAAACTTATACTATAAAGTTTGGTGAGTTAAAAATATTTATTTAGTGCTTAAATGGCTAATTAATTAAGTTATGTGGCTTAAATGTAATTTTTACAAAGTTTAGTGCAATATTGTGAAAGCCGAGAGCTAAAGGGGTATTTAGTGTAATTATGATATAATATAAGGTTAGGAATTAAGTTTATGAATTTTAGATAATTTAAACAAAGCCTTAAAATAACTTTTATAAAGTTTTGGGCTATTATGTAATTTATAAAAGTTGATATGAAGTTTATAATTATTAGTGGGCGAATTGATAATTAAGAGAATCATTGAGTTCACTTTCGAAATTTTGAAGGATTAAATATTTAGGCTTTAGATTATAAGTTATTAAGATACTAATATAAAGTTTTTGAAAGGGTGAAAATGTAATTAAGGAAAAATAAATGACATAGCCGAATTACTTTGGGGTTAGTTTGGTAATTTAAGAATTTATATATATATATTCGGCATTTATGGAGAATTAAAATTAAAACTATAGTTTATAAGACATTATGTAAAGATTATAAGATTTTGTGGCTAAATTGCAATTATAGAAAGTATATAAATATATGCCGAGATTTGAGGGGCTCTAAGATGTAATTCTTGAAAGTTATAATATTATAAGTTATGTCCAAAAGATTAGTGGTGGTTTGTAATTTAATTAGATGAGGAATTAAAACTATGTTATACAAAGAGATTAGAATTTAAGTGTAAAGTTTATGAATTAATGTGGTTGTTTTGAAATAACCGAAATACAAGTTTAAGAATTTAGATTTAAATAAATATAGGTCCTATATGGATATTGGAGGATTTAGAAGAAAGAATTTTGATTAAAGGAATTATGGAATTGGAACTATGGCTTACATGGTTATAAGGAATTAAAAGATAAACAATAAATATTATTTATGGTTAAAAGGAGAATAATAAAACTATAAGAATTTTATGTCTATGTATGACATATAAATATAGTTAAGAAATTATAAGTGTCATGTCACTAGACACATAAAAATAAACAACAAATGCAATGAACACATATATGTGCATTAAAGGATGTATAAATAAATCAAAAGGAATAACAAATAAGTTATACATTAAATCATGAGGTAATTAAAAGAAATAAACCTCACATGAAATAACAAATACGAGATTTGTTAAATGATCCAATAGAATTATTATATAAGGGTAACATAAATTAACCCTCTCATTCAATCCTATTCTAGGACTCTGTTTGACCAGACGTTGACCGGGAATTAAACGAGTACAGTCTACGGTGAACGGTATGGGATTCTTGCAACCTGTTTTCTACCTGGATTACCCGGCTTGTGTGCTATCTGTTGTTTGAAATAACGACCAAGATAATTAATGTAAAATGTTGTTTACTCTTGTGCGCTGTTGTATTATTTTGTGCGTGAATGTTGCTGACTACAACGTGTATGTCCCACGCATACAAACACTACTATACCAGTGGATTAAATACCTGCGCTTCAGTATACCGAGGACTTGTACTCAAGTCTCTCACTAACTTCACTTTATAACAAACGTCATTATCCTAAACGTGATAATTGACATTATACATTGGGTTCTTGTCAACATCTTTATATGACACCTAACAATTCTATACTTCGAGAATGAGGAGCCCAGTTGGATCTGGCCATGCATGCTACAGGAGTTGTACCTGTCTCAGGTCGTCTCCTACTACATCGCGACAGAACATTCAGTTGGGAGGAAGACTCTATTCCTTCCGGGATTCAAATGCCCATCAGTTCAGTTTGAGGAAGACTTCTTTCCTCTAGTGGGATTCATTTTCCCACGCCTCTCAGTTCAGGGTTTAACTACGTTATCTCCTGGGGTTTTTATACCCAACCTTTCAATCTTAACGAGGTCACTATACCTCCACTATTTAAGATATTCAGTTATACCTGTCAGTCCCATTGTGTGGACCGACTACCATTAAAGAATTTCAGTTCAGCTAACTCGACCTTCTGTGTCTTGTTCTATGTGACATTATTGTCCTTGTATGGATACTTGTTATTATCAGACTATGCTTGTTTATAGCTTTATAAAAATGAACTGCATGTGTTCGACCAAGTAGTTGGTGTGGCCCGGTAGACGATGGGCTGCACGTTTTCCATACCAGCATTGTTTGCTGAGCCCCTTTGGGGGCACCCCCATTTTTCAGGTACCTGAAGTTTAAGAAGATCACCACACTGAGTGTAGGTGGGGTAGACCAAGCTTTGGGAGTCTACTATTAGTTAATTATTTTATTTCAGTATTTTACTTTGAGTTTGATTCCTAGTATCTCGGGTTGTATCTGTATTCCAGACCGTGACATTTGAGGATTGTATTGGACTTAGCCTTGTTGGTCACAAGGGTGGCCAACGGCATTGTAATACCGCCCGGTTGTTGTATTTATTTCCGCTGCAGTTGTATTTCATTTGGGAGTGATCGCCGTTCAGTTTATTGGATTTCGGGTTGGGGTATTACACTTTTTTGTAATTATCTAAAGTTAAATGAGAGGCATGAGCAAGTCACGTGCCTATATCCTCACTTAAGTCATCTTCTTCTCTCCCTTTCCTCATTTTGTGCCTTCATGTAGCAGCCCCCTTGTAAAAAATGTGAGGAAGAATCTGAAGCAAGGGTAACCCTTGTTCTTCCTCCCCTCACTCCAAATCTTCACTTTAAATCTATTATTGGTGGTTGTTGACAACCATAGGCGATTTCCTTCTCCTTAAAGCTTTAATTTGAGCTAAAGATCTCCATCTTCTTCTCCACCACTGTTACTATTCAAAGCTGGTAAGGTCTTTTTAATTTCATACTCATATACATGTCTTTAGGCTTAAGGCCTTTATTAAAGCTTTATATTTTGTTAAAACATTGAGTTTGAGCCACTTATTGTGGGTTTTGGTGAAAGTAGGATTTTGAGTTATTCCCATGGTTGTCTATGGACGAATTTGAAAATGAAAATTGGGGCTTTCTGGTTATGAAGTTATTATGGTGGTTTTAAAGCTTGGGTGAATAAATGAGTATAAGAAAGAGTTTTTAGAATTAGTTGAAAGCTAAAAGTGGCTTAGTGCCGATTTTGGATGAAAGAGGTACATCTTTGCATTACCTTGAGCACTGTTGAATGGTTATTGATTGTGTTCTTTTGTTTTAATGCTATGTGATCCCTCAGATATCGGGGACAACGCTAGAGCTTGAGCTAGATGACAAGAGCTTAGACCCAAGGTAGATAATCTAAACAGGTAAACCTAAGTCTATCCATGTGTATGTCGTAATAGGATGTCTGATATAATATTTCCATAATGCTAATCGATGATTTGAGAATTTAATAATATTTTGTGGTCAAGAGAATGTGAAGATGTGTGTTGGACCCTTAATGGTAAACGAAGAAAGGTAAGAGAATAGTAAGACCCTCTTGATCAATGTACTAGAAATGTTGATAATTGATGCATGATAGTTGATGATTAATCCTTGGTGTTGATGTAATTTTGATCGGCAAACTCAGCTCTAGACTGATGAGTGTGAAGAAGAAATAAAGAGATCCGCGTGCCAGTCCATAACCGAGGAAACAGATAAAGTGGAAAGAATATCTAAAACGAGATTTTATATATCTGTTAAAGATAAATAAAATATATGATTTATGAGCTGTAAACTATAGTCTTGTTATCTATATATGAGGTGGTAACTCCAGGGTTACGAGTAAGTTTTAGGGAAAAAGAAAAGGGGAACAAAAACAAAAGAGTAAGCGCCGCATAGGTCTGGGGAGAGAGATGTCTACATGAGTGAGGTTAGTTTCAGACTAAAACGTAATTAGTATTGAGAAGCATATTTTGAGTGTGAGGTGTTAAGAGTGGATTGTACTCTTAACGTGTTGAGAGGTTAGATCTCGTGTATAGGTGGTGTGGTGAACATACTACGTGCCAATTGTGTATCGAGTTCGATACGTGTTCTGAGTGATAATCAGAATTTCAAAGTTCTTTTATTATCATCATATTTTGTCTATTCTAGTCTCACGCACAGTAGGTTTCTTCAATTGGTATCAGAGCACGGTTACCCTAAATTCAGAGAAAACTCTCTCAGGGTAGGTCGAGATGAATACCTACAGTGTCAAGCCACCTAAGTTGACCAAGTTCAACTACACTAGCTGGTGTGAACAGATGGAGGATCAACTAATTTCCATTGATCTTCAACTTTGGGATGTGGTAACTGAAGGAGACCTAAAACTGAAATATGTTGAAGAAGGAGTTACCAAGGATAAGCCAAAGTCAAGCTGGGGTGAGAATGATAACAAATTGATAAGCAAGAATCGACAAGCTCGGAGAGTTATAATGTCTTCCCTGTCAGACTCAGACCAACAGAAAGTCTTAGGTTTACGCACTGCAAAAGAGGTTTGGGAATTCCTTAAGACGGCTTACGCCGGGACTGATTCAGTCAAGAAAGCAAAGGGAAAGCAACTCAAGAGGCAGCTTGATAATTTTAAGATGGAAGAGGGCGAAACAATTACGGAGGCAATAGAAAAATTTGATAAGATTTTATGCGAACTTAAGGCTGTCGGAGTAACTCTGGATAATGCTCAGATAAACGAGAGGTTTCTGGATAGTTTGTGCAAAGAATGGCTAAACTTCACTACCGTTTTAGAGTCTACGAAGGATCTGTCGAAATTGTCCTTTGAAGAACTGGGGTCTGAACTAACGGTGTACGAAGGCAAGATGAAAGGTGGATTAATTGGTCTAAGTGTTAATAAGGATCTGGCGCTAAAGGCGAAGAAGATTTCAAGTGATAAAGAAGATGAGGACGTAAACGAGGATGAAGAGATCACAATGATAGCTAACGGAATCAGAAAGATCTTCGGCGGAAGAAGAGGGTCTGGGTCCAGAACAGGTTCAAGTCTAAGAAGGAACAAATCATTTGTTTCCGGTGCAACAAGCCTGGACATGTGGTGAAGGACTGTATGTTAAAGACAAAGGATGATTTTCGTGACAAAATCAAGAAGTTTACAGAAGCGGCAGCAGCAGCGTGGGGACAAGAAGAGTCAGATGAGGACTCAGAGGCTGAAGAAACAGCACAAGTGTGCATGACCGCTGTGGTTGAAGATGATGAAAGAATCAGTATAGCATCAGATAGGAACTTCTGCATGATGGCAAAAGACGGTTGGCAAGAAGTCCTAGAAGCAGACGAGGTAAGTCCTGAACTCATAGAAGATGCTTTTAATTCTTTGTCAAAGAAAGAAATCTTTAGTTTATTAACAACTGCCATTGCTAAGATAAAACTGCTAGAGTCTAAATTGTCAAGAATAGATAGTCCTATAGAGTCTAAGACTGAATCTCTGGTTAAAGAAAATTCTACTATTAAGTTTGTCAAACCGATAAAAGAGAGAGTTGCATGTTTACCTGCTTGGGTTCAATCTGAATTCAAGACATTACAAGAAAGGCATGAAAACTTAAGAAAGCAAAAAGAGGTGTTAGAGGATAATCTGTCTAGAGCTAGGAGAGAAAAAGAGATAGCTATGCCACGGAATCCCACTTGGTACACTGGGAAGGCAGATTTGACTCAGATGTTAACTGGGAAGAAGAAAAGTGCCACACTTGTTCATACACCAGAAAGGAGGGCCTCAAATGCTAGATATACCAAGTCGACTTTCTTCTGTCAATATTGTCGTAAACCCGGTCATAGTATTGGTTTTTGTAGGAGTTTATACTATAGAAAATCTTCCGTTGACTATACACGTCAGTCTAGAGCTAATACAAACAACAATCATTCGCACCTTCACCATAAAACAGGACCTAGATTAGTTTGGGTACCTAAAGCTAAACAGTGATTGGTTGTGTTTAGGCATTGGCTACCTCGTTATGTGAGAACTGGTGGCTGATGGACAGTGGTTGCTCGAGACACATGAGTGGAGACAAAAAGAAGTTCAACACCTTAGTTGAACATCGAGGAGGAAAAGTTACATTTGGAAACAATGGCAAAGGGAAGATTATAGGAATAGGAACGATTGGAAAGGAGAACTGCATTGATCAAGTTAGTTTGGTAGAGGGTCTCAGTCATGATCTGTTAAGCGTGTCACAAGTGTGCGACAAGGGTCCCTCAGAGGTTGTCTTTGACTCTAATGGGTTTCAATACGCAACAAGATTACACAGGAGGTACTGTTACAAGGTTGTAGAGTAGGAAATCTTTACATGGTAGATGTTAATGACCAGGAAGATTTGACGTGTCTTACGGTTAAAGATGATGAAGAAGTATTGTGGCATCGAAGGTTAGGGCATGCTCATCACAGGTTGATTAACAAATTGAGACTAAAGGAGTTAGTCAATGGGTTACCACAAAGGAGGATAGGTCACGATGTTATCTGTGCTGATTGTGCCCTGAACAAACAAACAAGGATTTCGCACTCACCGACTCATGCGGTCAGTAGCACCAAGACTCTAGAGTTGATTCATATGGATTTAATGGGACCGATGAGGATTCAAAGCAGGTCTGGCAAGAGATATATACTGGTGGTCGTTGATGATTTCTCAAGGTACACATGGGTGATTCTACTTCATAGTAAGGATCAAACATATTGTGAGATTATGGGTCTGTTTGCTAAGATTCAGACTCAAACGGAGAATAAGGTCAAGACCATTAGAACTGATCAGGGGACGGAATTCATAAATCAGAAGATGTCCCAGTTCTGTACTGACAACGGAATCACACATACTTATTCCGCAGCCAGAACTCCTCAGCAAAATGGAGTGGTGGAACGTAAAAATAGGACTCTCCAAGAAATGGCTCGTACGATGTTGAATGGTAGTGGACTTGCACCAAGTTTCTGGGGGGAGGCGATAAACACGGCATGTTATATTCTCAATCGAGCTCTGATTCGTCCAGTTCTAATCAAGACTCCCTATGAACTGTACAAAGGGCGCAAGCCATCTATATCACATTTCAGAGTGTTTGGGTGCACTTGTTATATTCTCAATCATGGCAAAACTCAACTAGGGAAGTTTGACAAAAGAAGTGATGAGGGAGTATTTCTCGGTTATGCAATGAGCAGCAAAGCTTATAGGGTTTTTAACAAACACACCTTGGTTGTTGAAGAATCTGCAAACGTCACGTTTGACGAGAATAATTTTGGTGGACGAACGAGTCCTCAGGAGATAAAAGATCTCTTTCAGTGTAAGGCTGATGATGTAACCTTGGAAAATGATTCCGAAACTGATTCAGAAGTAGAAGTGGTGTGCACTGAAGTTCTCCCTTCATCAGTTCTGATCTTAGAAGCTACACCACCAGAACACACCGTCTTGCCACCAGTAGTGAACCAGGAAGCCAGAGTCATGCGTAGCCTGACACCCCGAAATGCCCCGGGTATAGATTAATAATATTTTGTCAGACTTGAACTCAGGAGTACAAACCAGGTCGAATGCACAAACGTTCTGTGCTTACTTTGGATTTGTATCAACAGTAGAGCCAAAAACTGTGAAGGAAGCATTAGAACATGAAAGCTGGATAAATGCCATGCATGAGGAGTTGAATGAGTTTATACAAAATGAGGTATGGGAACTTGTTGAGAAACCCGAAAATCAGAATGTCATAGGAACGAAGTGGGTCTATCGTAATAAGTTAGACTCAAATGGTCAGATATCCAGAAATAAAGCTCGACTAGTTGCCAAAGGGTATAACCAGCAGGAGGGATTGGACTTTGATGAAACCTATGCTCCCGTTGCACGACTTGAGGCTATTCGATTGCTCATAGCCTTTGCCACTTTACATAGGTTCACACTCTACCAGATGGACGTCAAGTGTGCCTTCCTAAATGGACACCTCAAGGAAGAGGTATATGTCACTCAGCCACCGGGATTTGAAGATCCTATCTATCCTACTCATGTCTATCGGTTGAAAAAAGCATTATATGGTCTAAAACAAGCACCGAGAGCGTGGTATGAAAGATTGACCACTTTTCTTGTTAGTCAACAGTTTGTACGTGGACATGTCGATCGCACACTGTTTATCAAACAGTGCGGGATGGATAAGCTTCTGGTTCAGATATATGTGGATGACATTGTCTTTGGGTCCACCAGTCCTCAGCTAACAACGGAATTTGAGACCATGATGACTCAAGAGTTCCAAATGAGTAACATGGGTGAGTTAACTTATTTTCTTGGTTTGCAGATTCGCCAAACAGCTGATGGCACCTTTGTCAGTCAAACTAAATATACTTTGGAGCTTTTGGCGAAGTATAAGTTCAATGAGTGTAAACCAATGTCCACACCGATGTCAACCACTCTCAGACTGGGACTGGAACCCACTGCAGAATCTACAGATCCTACTATTTATAGGGGGATGATAGGGTCTCTTCTCTATCTTACCGCGAGTCGGCCTGACATTATGCAAAGTGTATGCTTCTGTGCTCGGTTCCAATCTAATCCCAAAACACCTCATGTCAAAGCGGTCAAACGCATCTTCCGGTATTTACAAGGGACATCATCTCTTGGACTTCTGTACACGGCTACTTCGCTACCTACACTCTCTGGGTATACTGATGCAGATTTTGGTGGCTCTCTTACTGATAGGAAGAGTACCTCGGGCACGGCTCAATTTTTGGGTTCTAATCTCATTGCTTGGTCTTCCAGGAAACAAGCTTCGGTCGCTCTGTCTACGACTGAAGCTGAGTATGTGGCTGCGGCGGCGTGTTGCGCTCAGATCTTATGGCTTCATCAGCAGCTCGAGGATTATGGTCTCTTCTTCACTCCCGTTCCCATCTATTGCGATAATACCAGTGCAATTGATCTAACCAAAAATCCAGTTCATCACTCACGTTCCAAACACATTGACATCCGTCATCATTTCATTCGCGATCATGTTGAACATGGCCATGTTATTCTTGTTCATTGTCCCACAGAAAAACAGTTGGCCGACATATTCACCAAGCCCTTATCAAGAGAAACCTTTGAGAGACTTCGTTTTGAGATTGGCATGGTAGATTCCAAGTGAGAGATGGATCAGATGTTTTTTTCTTGCTTTCGTTACACAGTTTTAAGATTTTTGTCCAGTTGTTGGTTTGGTTAAATTTTTTTTAGTCCTTTTAATTCTTGCGTCTCCGGTTGCTCCACATGGATGATAGTATTCTATACTAAGTATTTTTATGAATAAAACGTTATGACGGTTATTAAGATGAGTATGTTATTTACTTCAGCATGTCTTCCAAATATACCTTAGTTGGATGCATGTACTTCTTCTCTCCTTTCGTATAAATCTCCGGATGTGTCACACAAGCACCATGTTAGGATTTGCAATAAAGGTGAATGATATGACATTACAGTGGCTATCTAATATAAAGGAATGAACAAGGCAAGAGATTCCACTGCTCACAGCACAAACAACACGTATTTGGCCTCTTTCATTCGATAATTAAGTCTTAAAGGATGCTTCATCATCTAACTTTCTAAGGGTAACTACTCTGGACAAGTTGACCCAAAGTCGCTACATGGATGGAGAGAAAAAGTCAAGGTGTTGTTTGTTTTAATTAACGCAAATATTATCCTTCAAAGCTGTGAGTATGAGTCTGTGGTGATGAAAGGTATAATGGAATATGATTGTACTTCTCACCTCTTGTCGTTTCAAAGGAAGTTGTGATTGTGCATAAGCTTATACAAACAAATCATCTGCATGTACCGCTTGTGGTATGTTCACTAAAGGAGATTTGTCAATGTCAGGAGACTGGAGTCATAATTTCCTAACGTATACTGGTCGATGTCTCTGTAGATAAATGTGTTCATCTACATAATCTTCTAAAGGTTCTATTCTGATAGCCTCAGTCTAGATCTATCAACCACGTTTTTCAAACGGAGAAGTTTAGATTTATCTTGAATTTTTTTAAAAAAAAAACCACACTAAACACTACTTCCTCTTCTCATTCTCAGTATACTTACAACATCTACTGTTTACTCACTTGGTTACACCTCTCGAAGTTTCTCAACAGAGCCACCTCTTGATCTTCTCTAGCTTCGTTCTTGCATTTTCCTCAATTCCTTCTACTTTCAGCCATGGATTCTTTCGAACAACTCATCTATGAGAATTGTTCCTCTTGCTACCGAAAAACCAGAAAATTATAGCCAACAAACAATAGTTCCCGATTCCATTTCAAAACCCTCACCCGATGCAAAATCTCCAACTCCAAAAGAGACTACCATTGTTAGCGATGAAGACTCCTCTGCTGTTCCTACTGAAGATGACATTCCTCTGGCCAAATCACGCCGTCGGTTGCGCACACCTGCCAAGAAGGCTGCTCCGGGAGTCGAAGATGCTTCCTCGGCGAACCCAAAGCGCAAAGAGGGAGATTCTCCAGTAGTTCAACAAGCGATCGTCGAAGAGGCTGAAGTCTGTGCCACGCCGTCCTTTCGCATCAAAGGTTAAGGAGTTTCATCAAGAACGGTCACAAAACCAGGTCGTATTTCCACAGAAACCCATTTTTAATCGTCAGATGCTTGAATCCGACATTCTTCCTGGAAAATTGGTAGATTGTGATTGGTTAGGCAAGAACTCGCTGGAATCATTAGTGGAGATTGTTAAATTTCAAGGTTGGGACAAATTATTTAATTCTGAAACCACCTACTACCCAGAGCTACTCTTTCCTTTGTTCTTAACTTAGAATTTGTTTTCCATAGACGAGTTAAGACTGAGGTTGCTGGAATCAAAATGATAATCTCTCCAGCATGGCTTGCTATGATTCTTGATGTACCTCTTGATGGTTTAGCTGAGTTCAATGCTCAGAAAGTGGATGTCGCACCGCATTCTGACGTGGTGCAACACTTTGGCCTGACCCGTGCTAGTTCTAGACTGAAGCACTATCCACAGAGAGACCTAGGTGTGTTACCGAGATTGCTCCACTTGCTTGCTTATCAAACATTATTCCCACGCTCTGACATGCGTGATAAAGTCACACCTGTGGATTTAGGATTGATGTGGTGCTTAGATAAAAAGATTCATCTCTCCCTGCCAAGAATCATCATATCTCACTTACGGTCAATTGTGAATAGCTCCAAGCCTTCCATCCCTTACCCCTTCTGGCTTACAAAGGTTCTTCGTCACTTCAATCTTATTAAGGATGACGCTTATTTCATCACTGCTCAACCAACTAACTATCTAGCTGTTGCAACTCTCTCCAAGATGGGCTTGGAATTGACATCAGCAGGCTGGCAATTCAAACAAGCAGGGCAACATGAGGAGAAGACTGACCATGCAATTCCTTCCACCTCCTCTCTGGTGCAGTCAGTCCTCGACTCAATGGTGGCAATGGAAAAGCGATTAATGGACCGGTTGCAGATTATGGAGGACAAACTCAATTTTATGCTGTCTGCGAATAACTCCTCTGAACAATCTGATAAATTCTAGTGGTTTACGGTGGATTGCATCCTACCCCTCCCCTACTTGTTCATTACAATATCTGATATCTTTTGTCTCTTTTTGATGTGGCAAAAGGGGGAAGTGTATTTGGAAGTCCTTGAAGTTTTTTTTATTCTATTTTTTAGACAAATTGATTGATGCACAAACAACTGGTGCATGTTTAGACTATCACTCTGTCTGTTAATACCCTGGTACAAGTGGGATTATGATGCGAATTACTTATGTAGAGATTCTGTTTGTTATTTGTCTCTTTATTTTTTTCTTGCTGTCATATCACATTTAATGCGCAAAAGGTTGTGAGTTTTACACTGAGTATAGGGCAAGCAGAAGAAGATGTGAGATTGAGGGGGAATGCTGACAGTTGATAGGATTTTCTTGCGAAGTTATGATAATACAAGATTCAGGGGGAATTAATACAAGGGGTTCAAGACTTCAACAGTTTGCCGCATCAAAAAGGGGGAAATTGTTGATGTAATTTTGATCGGCAAACTCAGCTCTAGACTGATGAGTGTGAAGAAGAAATAAAGAGATCCGCGTGCCAGTCCATAACCGAGGAAACAGATAAAGCGGAAAGAATATCTAAAACGAGATTTTATATATCTGTTAAAGATAAATAAAATCTATGATTTATGAGCTGTAAACTATAGTCTTGTTATCTATATATGAGGTGGTAACTCCAGGGTTACGAGTAAGTTTTAGGGAAAAAGAAAAGGGGAACAAAAACAAAAGAGTAAGCGCCGCATAGGTCTGGGGAGAGAGATGTCTACATGAGTGAGGTTAGTTTCAGACTAAAACGTAATTAGTATTGAGAAGCATATTTTTGAGAGGGAGGTGTTAAGAGTGGATTGTACTCTTAACATGTTGAGAGGTTAAATCTCGTGTATAGGTGGTGTGGTGAACATACTACGTGCCAATTGTGTATCGAGTTCGATACGTGTTCTGAGTGATAATCGGAATTTCAAAGTTCTTTTATTATCATCATATTCTGTCTGTTCTAGTCTCACGCACAGTAGGGTTCTTCACTTGGTGAATTATTATGGTTGATAAATTATCAATGAATGAATGTGGATGATTAATCCCTGAGTTATGATTTTGAATGATGCCATATTAATGAATGAGTGCTTAAAAAGGGAGACAGACCCTTGATATCTGGAGGATATGTGTGCCATTGATATTTAAGATGAAAATGGAGACGGACCTTTCCAGAGGCTATGTGTGCCATTGATATTTGAGATGAAAAGGGAAACAAACCCTTGATATCTGGAGGCTATGTGTGTCGTTGATATTTAAGACAAAAAGGGAGACCGACCCTTGATATCTAACGGCTATGCGTGCCATTGATATTTGAGATGATGAGGGAGACGGACCCTAGATATCCGGTGGTGGAAATGAATTGAAAATCTTTGTGGTAATGTAAGGGAGACGGGCCCTTTATATTTGGTAGCTAAATGAGCTATTAACTTTGGAATGTGCATACAAAATGAGCATGAACCTTAATGTATAAATATGAGCCATGATGGGATGTTGGAAATGGAATTTTCATGTAAGCTGATGATGCTCGGAATCCTTCCGGACAACCCATGTTCCGAAAGCTAGTGTTCCCAAAACTAGTTACTCCTGGGAGCAGTTTTCTTGTGGTTGTTTATTCATGAACAAATTATGCTTGAATGACTTGTGATAGTAGTAAAAGATGAAATGTTGGAGAAAAGGATCTTCGATGGTTTCATAAAGAAAACGCAAAGAGGTAGACATAGTTCTCTGTCATAATGAAAATAAAGGATTAATAAAACTGACCTTGACGGTTTATGTTTGTCTATGTGCTTGGATGTCTCTTCGTAGGTGTTGAAGATTATTGAGAGCGTGGGTCCTAGGGGAATTTACTACTTGTATTGCTTTTGTTTTTTTATTTAAAATGTATAAGTATTAATTCCTCTCATTGCTCTTCTTTCGGATATTAGTCTTGTACTTGGTTGAGATTATTTAACTCTCTTGATCTATGTATGTATAGCAGGTTTAATCAGCCTTTCCTCATTTACACCTTGAACAATGCATTAGATGATGACCTAGTGTAAGGACACATGGTCTAGGATACCTTGTAAATTGCAGGTACTACCTTTCGGGAGCCACTAGTTGGTCATGCCCATGTGGTTATGTTTGTGTAAGCATGCTTTATTGCATAAATGTGTATATGATTTTGAAGACATTCCTTGTAGGTCATGTTAAAAGTTTTGAGAGTTTACAATTGGTTTTTAAAGAAGTGGGTTAGCCTTAACATTCCCTTGGGATGAATGTGGCTGTAAAGTCTGATGGTTTGAGAGTTAATCAAGTGTTTAAGAAATGAGATGTTACAATAAAATGCCATAAGGGCAATAAACATAGGACTAATAACTAAAGGCAACAAAGCAACATAACAAGACAAACCATAATAAATACCCAAGAACCTAAACTCGTGTTTGGCCTTGGTAGGGAAACTAGTTAGTCGAGCTATCCCTAGGCATCTTTGAGGTTACTTGTCAACCTGTGCAAACATGGTATGCTCGCTTATTAACCTCTAACTTCATTTGGGGAACCAATTTAATAATTAGCTGACACTCCCCATGGCTCACAGTTGCCTTCCTATTCTTGTTTGAGGAGTAGTAGAAGACAAAACCCCTCCATTGAACCGCCAGTTAAGGATGCGCTTCCTTTGTCAAGACAGCTGATGAGGCTCACCACCTTGAAGTGTTTTAGATGAATAAGTAGTGCCTGACTCTTCATCTGCACCATAAGCCTCTCCTCGGGTCTCATGGATCTCCTCAAGCGTGGGAGTTGACGTAGATGGTGAAAATTATCGGAACCAACCCAATCGGCCTTCCTTTTGCACATGTTGAGCAATATGATCAGAGCAACCACTGTTGGATTCTTCTTTCCCTACAGGCCCTTGCTTCCCACCAAGCCACAACTAACCTTCCACAAGCTTTCATTTTCTTCATCCGAACCTTTTCGACCAAGACACTGACCCAAAGCTTGCAGCTCGTACGTATATATTCCATTATCAAACTCAGTTTGGTCGGAACAATCATTCATCGCATGAAGAAAGAGTCTGTAGCGGAAGAAAATCAAAGGCAAAACGCTCATATGTTAAGAGAAGAACAAAGTCCTCACCATCTCGAGAAATTGTGACACAACACATGATAGGCTTTTGTATGTCGATCAACACCTTGACCCGCATATAGTCACCCCTGAAACTCCTCACCAAACTCCAAAAAGCACCTTCATGTTTATTAATCATTGCACTATGAAAATTTAAATCATAATAATATTTTGTGAGATCTTGTTGTATTTTTTTTTCAAAATAGATATCCAGTAACAAAGTATGGAAATTTGGATTATTATAATTGTGTGTAGTACCCAGGGGTGGAGCCAAAATTTCAATGAAATACCCAAAATATTTAGTACCTTAATTAACAAGGATTAAAGTAAATCATGAGCAATAATTGCTATAAATATTGTTGTATAAATGTATAGTCTAAAATAGACATTAAACTATACATAAATCTAACCAAAGAGAGAATATTATTAAGGAGAAATCAACTCCAAAATTTTAATATCACATGTAACATACTAGTCCATGTATTAAATACCTAATAACACTCATTAAACTATATAAATATTCTATGTAGTCCAAACAAATCATAGATACAATATAATACTCATGTATATGCATTTTAAAACCAAAAATACTATAAGTCACTATGTAACACATAAATATCACATATATGTATAATATAAATACACAATTGGTTGCCACAATATTAGGAAATGAAAAATTCAAACTCCCTCCATCTTTTTCTCCTTGTCGGCTGTAGGTTTAGGGAAGAAGAGACAAGAAACATCATTAGACAAAATAAACAACAAATAAAGTATAGTTCAAGTACAATAATAGTCTTACTTTGCTCACCTCCCCATTCTCTCTCTCTCTCTCTCTCTCTCTCTCTCTCTCTCTCTCTCTCGGTTCCTTCCAGCCTAGACTTTTCCCCCCATTACTTCAACTCTTTCTCTCTCATTTCACACCCCATCAACCATTTCCTTCCTGCACCATTCTCAGTTATAGTACAACAACAAGCATGTAAGTTCCCTCTCTTTTCCTTCCTCACGCTTGCGGTTTCATGGAGTATAACTCTACTGGATTTTTCCATTTCCTCTACAGAAACTGCTACTCTTCCTCCTCTCCATAAGACAGAAAAAATCATCATCTAATCCCCTCTCATTCTCGGTTTGCTACAGCTAATACAATAACACAAGACAAGGTAAACTTACCTCTATCTTTCCCCCTTTTTTGCGGTTTTCCAGCACTACTTCCCCACCAATTTTCCTTCATTTCTTTAAGGTATAGAACCTCCCTTGAAGGCTTCAAAATGGCTAGTGAAAACAAGGAGCAAGGAGGACTCTCTTAAGGCATAAAGGTAAGCAAAACATACTTTAACACCTTCTTCATTATCCACCCTTACAAGTATGAAAATACAAGGTTTTTGACACCCCTTTTCTGCATTTGTTTACCAAGCATGGTAGCTTTTTCCAGCTCCTTTCTCAAGCCAAAACCACCCTAAAGACATACCATAAAAGGGGTACACTACAAGGTAAAAACCGAGACTAGCAAGGGTTGTTTAAGCCTTATTTTCTTCTCAATTTTTCCATACAAAAACTAAAGTTCTTCTCCTTGTTATAGCTTTCCGAAAACTGCATTGGAAACCCTCCAAACTCAGGGTAAAGATTACTCCTTTTGGTGCTTAAAAACCATGCTTAAAACTCCTCAAAAGTAGCTAGTTGAATGGTCATTAACTAGCCTTTTTCCATGGTGTAAATGTTCAAAAAAATGGGTGGTACACCCATAGACTGCCGTGAGCTGGGAGGAGTTACAAGAGGAAGAAATCAAGTTAAAGAGGTAATTATGTCTTTAAAACCTTAAGGGTTATATTATGGTTTAAGGAGAATTTTTTTACAAAAATTAACCTATGATATGTATATATACATATAGGCTGAGAAGGGTGTTTGTGGCTGGTGAAACTTCTTTGGTGATTTAAGCTAAGGTAATGGTGTTTAATGCACATTTTGATACCTTAAAAGTTTGCTAGCTTTGAGTATTGAATGGGGGCCGAGAGTGTTAGGAGTATATATGTGCTATTTGAGTTTGCTAATGTGTAATAAGTTATGTGTATAAGCTAGGATGGTGAACTTAGGTGTATATGATTTATTAAAGTCAAAATATGTGTGGAAATGGGAGAAAATGATTTAAGAAAACTAGATGGAAATTCTGAGCAAAACCGTGACTATAGTGCAATTTTAGGAACATTTTAATGTCATTTTAAAGTTAATATTATGAAATACCCCAAACATAAGTATGATAATTAAACATAAATTTATGATGTAATAATTCTAAAAAATGCCTTAGGAAGATTGGTATACAATTTAAACCAAGGAAACCACAAGAAAACACCATAAGGGCAATTTAAGCAAAAATGTGCTCTAAGCTTGGAGTGACTTTGATTAGCACCCAAATATCATTATAAGACCTTATTAACATGCTAATGGACATGTTAAATCATTACCAAAGAAACCAAGCTCAAAAACAGCTTAAACCAAAATGTGCTTTAAGACTTCTTAAAGCACCTTTTGAGAAATTGTCTTAGAATGAGTTTTGAGTGGCTAAATGCCCATGATTACACCTTAATCAACATGGTACTATTAGTATCACATTAGGAAGCCTAAATCAATGTGAAATCAAAAATTTCACAAATTTGTGCACTATTTGTGAATAGTGCCAAATAGTACCTAGTTTAAGCTTTAGTCAACATAAGTCAATAAGATGTGTCAACCAAGACCAAAATATTATATATTATGGGGGGGCGGTTTTAAGTGATGAGTCACCATAGAAGACAGCCAACTTAAGGAAATGAGAGGGAAAGTAGTAAATTCACTATTCACCTTTTATAAGACAAATATCTTCTTTTAGCCTACCTCTCTCCTCTCTTCTTCATTTCTTTCTTCTTCCACCGATTTTTCTTCTTATTCTCTGTTCTAAAACTGTTCCAAGCAGCCCCATTCTTGCTCCACCTTCAATTGCTCACAAAATCTTCATTTTAGCTCCAAATCCAAAAATAAGCTTAGATAACTCTTAAAGACCAAGGCCTTGCTTCCTATCTTTTCAAAATTTGAAATGCTTCAATTTGGAGCCATGAGAAATCACCAATGAAGGGGGAAAACTAGCTTGAGGTGTTCATTAGCTTCTCCATTCATTCAAGGTAAGGAAAATGTAAGAAAAACTAAGTTTCCATCACTTTCCCTTCATAACCGAAAATCATCTTCTCATGGGACCTTGTTTTATCCCTTGTTCTAGCTTGATTCTATTCTCCAAAGACTTGAGGAGGTCTTGCATTGCTTCATTACCCAAGTCATTCCAAAATTCAAAGGTAAATATTCATTTTAATACCTTAAAACACATTTTTAACCTAAGATTGAATTCTAGGAGTTTAGGCATGTTGCTTAATACTCATTAGATTATTTGATTGTGGGTTAGAACATTGGCAAGAGGATTAAAGCCTTGGCCGATTTTCCATCAAGAAAACTAAAGGAGGAAATTGAGAGAAAAGCTTGGAAACAAGGTAAATTGCTCACCTAATGGTGGTTTAAGTTTTAAGGGATGAGATTTAGATAAGTACTAATGTAGCTTAAAGCTTACATTATGTAATAGGTTATATAACCTAGGAAAAAGAATTTAAACAAGCTTGTAAACTTGTGACTAAGGAGCCAATGGGAATGAGTTAGTAAGATAAGTATAAGGTGAATTAAGAGAACACTTATATTGCTATGGGAGCATTATTGTGTGTATTTACAGGTTGAAAGCTTTTATATGTGGGAAATTCAGTGTTTAAGTTTAAGTCTTTTAAGGGCCTAAGATCCATGTCATTTAAGAGCCTTAGTGCTATGCAATTTAAGATTATTGCACTATATTGAGTTTGTTGTGAATGAGTAGATTTGGGTGAGAAAATATGATGAGAAAGGATTTGATGTGTGTGAGATGATTGAATGAGGAAAACAATGCACTTGGGCATGATAATATACTAGAGGTGCTATGGCGAAATTTGAGTAGAAAACAAAGTGTTTAAGTGGTGGTTGTGAATTGATATGACCTAGGATTTAGTAGGAGTCATTAAAAAGGAATTTGAGTGGAAATGAGTTAACTAAGGAGTTCTTGAGAATTAGAATGACCTAGAGTTGTCTAGGAGGAATTAGAGGATAGGTGGGTGTATTAAACACACCAAAGTCATGGTATGAGGAATGGTAAGACTTGTGCAAAGATTGGAGGAAATGATGTATAATGTTTTAAGATGATTTAGGTATGAACTAGAGAATATAACAATGAGAATTTTGGGTAGCTTGTGTAAGTGGTGAAGATGCTAGTGGTGGATTAATAAGGTTATAGTTTGGATGGTAATGAGAGGACTTGGGTGATGGAAGTGAAAATTGTAGGAGGATGTTGGAAATTGTCAAGGAAATGACTAGGAATGTATAAGGGTGTTTAACCATGAGCATGGTGAGAGAATTGAGTAAAGGAGATAGGAATGTCTAAGGAGGGTGTAGGATGAACAAGGTAAATAAAGAGCTATGTTAAGGTGTTAAGAGGATGAGAAGAAATGTATAGGTATGTTCAAGTTTAGGAGTGATGAGTAATAATTGGAAAGGAGAGAAATTTGTGCATGGAGATGCAAGATAACTTTGGAAAGTTTAGCAAAGGAAAGATGGATGAATAATGATGTTTGGAAAGAGTAGTTATATTGGTTTAAAGGAAACACTTTGGTTAGTTGAAGTTTTAGACAAAATATTACATGTTGGAAGTGTAAGGAATTAAGTTGTAAGTGTTAAGAGTTTAGTAAGAGCTTGAATAATGATCAAGGAATTTGGAGGTGAGTTAATGCATGAGTTAGGAGGATTTTAAGTGCAAAAATGGTGTTAGAACATGTGTGAATACTTGGGGAAAGATTAGAAGAAGATTGGGGAAAAGAACAAGTGTAGAAAGATGTTCAAAACTGTAAAATTTGACAGTTTAAAGTGTGGTCCGGGACTTGTTCCTTGGATAAAGTCCCGGACCAGCACTAAAAACATGCCGAGAGTACACCCCATATCTGGTCCGGGACCTTGGGTAAGTACCAAGTCCCGAACCATAGCTAAAATGTTGCCGAGAGTAAGAACATACATTGGTCCGGGACTAGACCAATTTGCAAAGAAAATGTGCTTTTTAGATGGTAAATGGTGGGGGCTTGTTGGGTAATGTTATTATATGATTGTTAAGAGTTGTTTGGTGGAGTTTTAAGGCCATTGGAGGTGTGAACAAGTGTGAGGTAAAATGAGAAGTAAATAACACAAGTGGTTAAGCTTGAACTACAATGACTTAGTGATGTTTAGTTGGAAATCATTAGTGATTAAGTAAGCTAGGTTAATTTAAAGTAATTAACCGCCCAATTCGATGAATGTTTTAGGGTTTGAGAATTTGGACTCCAGAGGAGAGTAAGCAACCGAACGACCAATGGTGAACGGTATGGTTTTCTTGTGACCTGCTTGCTAACGAGGTGCCTCAGCTTGTGTGCTATTTGTTTATGTGTGCGACTAACAAGATAAAGCATGCAACCGGAATATTATGTTTGTTGTGTGATTGTGATGCACTAACACAACCTACCTTGAGAACTTACTAACTAATGTTTAGTAAACAATTGTGTGAGAACAAGGAACACTCTCTAATATTAGTTTGTTAATAACCGAAAGAGGTTTAACTAACAAACATTGACTTGAGACTTCTACTAATTAGAACTTGGGGGGGGGGGAGTGAGGAATCCGGAATCGTTCCGGCACATGTGTATTAGGGGAGGTCGGTATTCTTATCAGATACCGACTTCCAAATATGACTTGTCTTCGAACTCTTCGCCTAGAGTCGACATAAAGACTCGGTCACCTTGATTTCTGTTCAAGGTGGGAGGCACTACTGAGGAGGTGTGGTGGGATCTACCTAAATCCCAACTAATTCTAAAAATATTGTTTATGTAAACCAAGAGCTGATAACTCATTGGTTAGGGTTACGTGACCCGACAGATAAACAATGAATTAAGGAACTACCATTCTAATTAAAGACGTTGACTTAATTGAGATAAGAACTGAGATAAGTTTGAGATAAGGTATGAGATTAGATACAACCATTTCTATTAAAGAATGGTTTGTATTCTAAGATTGAGATAAGGATTATGATTGAGGTAAGATAAGGTTGGACTGAGATTAAGAGGAAGCATAACTTAAGGAGTTAAATGATTAACTCACTAATTAAGAGAACGCTTTTAAGCCGTTCATTGCGTTTGAACTTTGTTTGTTCATCTATGGCTTGTTATTGCACTTTATATTATGTTGTGCATCTAATCAACCTCCATGCTATCGACAATTAGTCGTCATAGCCACGTTAGCTTAGGGCCATGAGAGGATCGTACCAGCAAAGGTGCTGACCCCTCGGGGGCTATGTTTATATTTGCAGGTGAATGTCAGAAGACGACCGTCCTGAGAGTAAGATGGGGTAGATGTGTTACGGGTTAAGTGTGACCACGAGTTGTGCATGTACTCTCGTATGGTATCTTGAGTTAGTGAGTTGTATAGGATGTGAGGTGATTGTAAGATTTGTTATGTATTTGGTTAAGGCTTGTAAGTACTAATGTTCGGTACATTCGGGTCCATCAGACTGTAGATAGATCTTGGAGATTGTAGTATGCCTAGTTGGTCACGTGGGTGACTAACGGCGGTAACACCAAATATTGTAAGAAATCCGCTGCAAAGTTAATAAAAGAGAATGGAGGTTTATGAGATAAGTATGGCTTTATGAGTTGGGGTGTTACATATTATGTTATTTTAAAGGCCATGTGTTTAGGCCATGTTATTATGTGTACTTTGAGCTTTAAATAATTATTATTAAATGTTTAGGTCGATTTAAAGAGTTGTATAAATTTCTAGTGCAAAATCATAATTCTAGAAAATATAACTACTTAGGAATATATTAGGAGAAAAATATTGGTAGACTAATAAGCTTATAACATAGGTTAAATGAATTTAAAACCTTATAAATGTTTAAGTAAATAAATGGATTATATATGGGGTCAAAACATTATTAAATGAAATATAGGGCACCAAGGGTGATAAAAACTGAGAGGAATAATTTTAGGAATTTTAGAAATATAAAATGTGAATTTTATGAATTTAGGGGTTAACTGTAAAGCTAAGGAAATTATAGTGGTCAATTCATAAATAATAAATCTGGCCATGAAATACCCCAAATCTAATTAATATTATTAAACCATTATTTAATGGAAATTAATTCAAAAATAAATCATTTCACGTACGCATGCAAACCCATGCATGAGAACGTTACGTAAAAAATAGTCGTTTCTTCATAAACGCTAAAACGCCTTAGAAGCATATGGTCAAACATGACCTTGTATGACCCTATAATATTCAAACCAAATGGTCATACAATTATTATATGAATATATAAACATATTCCCTAAGCTATATTCAGTCAAAAACGCAAAACGCTCGGGAGTGCTCACGCACCCCCTTAAAGCACGAAAAGTCCGGAGGAGTGCCGAGGTGGCACGAACTCCTATAAAATTAATTCCTTGAGTTCCTAACATCATTATTAACCATTATAAAGAGAACCCACGAAGTGGTTTATCAAAATTCAGCAAAAACCACAGGAGGATTTCTTAGCGCTCCTTTTTGCCCGGGTGTGTTCCGATGGCCCGTAAATTATGTCATGGGTTGATATAACCCCATATAACTCAATGTAACATCTTAATATATGTTTATTTACTATAATAAGTGTTTACAAACACTTGGAACTCATAAAAACAATTTTGTTCCCAAAGATTTCCTTAGAGCACAAAAACACACCTTCGGGTGTCACGAAAACGCGTTTTACGCAATTGCCTTGTAGTTTTTGACATGCCACGAATTGGTAATCTTAAATAGGGTTAAAATGACCTTCTAAATCAGTTGGAGAGACTAGTCAACAAGTCTCTCTATAGGGGCCGAAGTTATGCCCAAAAACTAGTATAAAATTTGCATTTAAAGTTATAAAAGGCATAGAACATGGTGACTCACCTTCCCATGTGTTATATTACTTAATGTCAAAGTATGTAGGTCTCATTTGACCACCAAGCTGTCGAAATTATGCATTGGAATAAGGCCATGTGAGCTAGGAAGAAAACAAAATGCAACAAGGTAAAAAGTAGATCTAGATTCCACCTTTTGATTTCTTTTCTCCATGTGACCTTCCTTTGCTCTTCCTTGGCTCTTCAATGTCGATTGAGACACCTCATTTGACCCCTTGAATTCGTTCATCTACAAGAGGAGAAGAAGACAAGCACAAAACATAGAAAAATCAAAAGAATATACCTTACCTAACTTACCTGTCTTCTAGCTCACATTATTTTCTCCATCTTGCCTTGTCACCCCACATGTCCGAAATTATGCAGATAACATGGGCATTTATTGAGCCAATAACCCATGGAATAAACTAAAGAAAAGAATAGTCATTTGACATTAAAAATTGACAAAACAAAAATCAATTCCAAATTGCATTCTCTTACCTTATACGTGAGTTTAGTCTCATTTCCCTCCTTGCACTCTTCATCAACGAATTGGTAAGGCTCCCTCCTCTCTTTCTTGCTTCATCTTCTTCCTTTGAAGCTCTTAAGTCCATTAATGGAGTTTTAACTTCTATCTTCATCTTTAAGGTAATTTCCTAGCATTTCTTGTCAAGCCTTGAAGCAAAACTCTTCCTAGCACATCAATAAGCATTCGGCATCAATTACTTCTCCAAGGAGGTTGTCCAAACCAAAATTAATCCAAGGAGCATTTCAAGGTTATCTTAAGGTAGTTTTAATGCTTGAAAATCCTTAAAGCACATTTTTATGTGTAACCAAGTTCTACTTCTTCTAAGGTTTCTTTCTTCTTCATTTTCATGAAGGAAAACTTGTTCTTCATCCACCTTTAGTGAGCCGAAAATATAAGGAGAAAAAGCTTAAGGTAAATTCTTGTAAAACTACTTACAAATCTACTTAAGATCTTTATTGAAGATCTAACTCCTAAACTCCTTCACCACTTGCATATAACCAAAGTGGAGTATCAATATTACCTTGGAGAAAGCTTGGAGATTCAAAGAAGAGTTCAAGCACTTAACCACCTTTGTTAAGAAGTAAGTTTATTAAGTAAATCTTTATGTTATAAGCTTTGTTAAGCTTCTAAAAATTATACAAAAATTATGTACATCTCCTAGGTTAATTAAAACCGAAACTACATGGTGTTATATGCCAAAAATAGAATCTATAACATATATAGAAAATATTTACCTTAAGACACATTTTTGTGTCACAAAAATTATTTATGTTACATACATATTCAAACCGAAATGTCAAGGGCAAATATACTTTATTTTGAGCCAAGAATCAATATAAGACTTTACAATAATTTTTACATGAGTTACATGACTCATATGAATTTATGTACATTTATTATGACATATAAATCCACTTTTATATACTATATGGTCACTATTAAATTATGGCCGAATTGTCTAAGTGCTAAATAGATTTTAATGAGCTACTTATGTATATAAACTTATACATAAAGTTTGGTGAGTTGAAAATATTTTATTAGTGCTTAAATGGCTAATTAATTAAGTTATGTGGCAAAAATGTAATTTTTACAAAATTTAGTGTATATTATGAAAGCCGAGAGTTAAGGGTGTATTTGGTGTAATTATAATATAATATAAGGTTAGGAATTAAGTTTATGAATTTTAGGTAATTTAAACAAGTGTTAAAATACATTTTATAAAGTTTTGGGCTATTATGTAATTTATAAAAGTTGTTATGAAAGTTTAGAACTTATTTGTGGGCGAATTCATAATTAAGAGAATTATTTAGTCCACTTTCGAAATTTGGAGGAATTAAATATTTAGACTATAGTTTATAAGTTAATAAGGAACTATTATAAAGTTTTGGGATGAAAATGTAATTAAGGAAAAATAAATGACAAAGCCGAATTACTTTGGGGTTAGTTTGGTAATTTAAGAATTTATATATATATATATTCGGCATTTATGGAGAATTAAAATTAAACTATAGTTTACATGTCATTATGTAAAGGTTATAAGATTTTGTGGTTAGATTGTAATTATAAGAAATAAATTATTAAGGCCGAGAATTTAAGGGGCTAAGTTGTAATTTTGAAAGTTATATATTTAAAAGCTATATACCAAAATATTAGTGTGACCTTGTAATTTAGCTAAATAAGAAGTTAAAACTCTACGCTATAATAAGATTAGAATTTAAATATAAAGTTTATGAATTAATGTGGTTGTTTTGTAAATAACCGAAATAAGGGTAAGAATTTAGATTAAAATAAATATAGGTCCTACATGGATATTTGGAGGAATTAGAAAGAAAGAATTTTGATTAAAGGAGTTATGAGGTTTAATCTATGACTTATATAGTTATAAGGAAGTTAAAGATAACCAATGATTATTACTTTTGGGTTAAAGGAGGAATAATGAAAACTATAAGAACTTTATGTCCATATATGACATATAAATATAGTTAAGGAATTATAAGTTGTTATGGCAGCTAGACAAAAAAATAAATAAATAACAAATATAGTACATGAATAAATAAATACATATATGTACATTAAAGGATTTATAAATAAATAAAAAGGAATAACAAATAAGTTATACATAAAATCATGAGGTAATTAAAAGAAATAAACCTCACATGAAATAACAAATACGAGATTTGTTAAAAGATTCAACAGGATCATTATATAAGGGTAACATAAATTAACCCTCTCAGTTAATCCTATTCTAGGACTTGTTTGACCAGACGTTGACCGGGAATTAAACAAGTACAGTCTACGGTGAACGGTATGGGATTCTTGCAACCTGTTTTCTACCGGATTACACCGGCTTGTGTGCTATCTGTTGTTTGAAATAACGACCAAGATAATTAATGTAAACTGTTGTTTTACTCTTGTGCACTGTGTATTATTTTATGTGCGTGAATGATGCTGACTACAACGTGTATGTCCCACGCATACAAACACTACTATACCAGTGGATTAAATACCTGCGCTTCAGTATACGAGGACTTGTACTCAAGTCTCTCACTAACTTCACTTCATAACAAACGTCATTATCCTAAACGTGATAATTGACAATACACATTGTGTTCTTGTTTAACGTCTTTATATGACACTTAACAATTCTATACTACGAGAACGAGGAGCCCAGTTGGATCTGGCCATGCATGCTACAGGAGTTGTACCTGTCTCAGGTCGTCTCCTATTCAGTTATACGTCGCGACGGAACATTTCAGTGGAGAGGAAGACTCTATTCCTCTCGGGTTTCTAATGCCCATCAGTTCAGTGGAGAGGAAGACTTCATTCCTCTCGTGGGTTCATTTCCATCAGCTCTCAGTACAGGGTTTACTACGTTTCTATGGGGACTAACTGCCCAACCTTTCTCTATAACGGGGTCACTATACCTCCACTATATTGATATACTTTTATACATCTGTCAGTCCCACTCTGTGGACCCGACAGCTATCAAATGATTCAGCTCAGCTAACTTGACCTTCTGAAGTCTTGTTCTATGTGACATTATTGTCCTTGTATGGATACTTGTTATTATCAGACTATGCTTGTTTACAGCTTTATAAAAATGAACTGCATGTGTTCGACAAAGTAGTTGGTGTGGCCCGGCAGACGATGGGCTGCACGTTTTCCATACCAGCATTGTTTGCTGAGCCCCTTTGGGGGCACCCCCATTTTTCAGGTACCTGAAGTTGAGAAGATTACCACACCGAGTGTAGGTGGGGTAGATTCAAGCTATGGGAGTCTTCTTATAGTTACTTGTTTTTACTTAAGTATTTTACATTAGAGTTTGATTCCTAGTATCTCGATTGTATTCGTATTCAGACCGTGACTTTTGGAGATTGTATTTGGATTTAGCCTTGTTGGTCATAAGGGTGGCCAACGGCATTGTAATACCGCCCGGTTGTTGTATTTATTTCCGCTGCAGTCGTATTTTATTTGGGAGTGATCACCGTTCAGGTTATTGGATTTCGGGTTGGGGTGTTACATACGGTGAGTACTAGTTTCAACTACTTCATTTCATGCTTAATACACACTTCAATTCATCTACTCATGCATTCACTCATACAGTTACTCTAATACTTAGACATGCTTCTTCAAGGATTAAAGGTTCGAATTGTTACCTGGGCTGGACTTAGAACCGGACCCGTCACGGTCTATGACATGAAGGACAGGCTGCCTCTGAGGTGCACCCCACTGAGGTCCACGGCATCCCTGTCCCTGTGGTGCCTGCTGGGTCGGTGCATCGCCAGATGCAACCTCCTTGCCTTCCCTCTGCTTGTAGCTTTGGAAGTTCCCTTTCGGTTTAGCATTCTCTGGGCATCTATTGGTTGTATGTCCCGGTTTCTGGCAGTTGTAGCATTTGATTTCTCTCCCATAGCAGTCTTGCCAGGATGGTCCTGGTTGCATTTCCTGCACACATAGGTGCGGCCGTCGGAGAAGGTTTTGGTGAAACCGGAGCCAGAACCTAAGGTTTAGAGGGTTAGCACATGTGTGCGTGGATATACTAGATATGATACTTGTACGAATATGAATTTGGATTAGAAGTTTACCCTTAGGTGGGTGTGATCTCAGTGGCTTCGCAACCACTAGTGCAGAAGACCCTAGTTGAAGAATCTCAACCGGGTTGCCCTTCTCAGCATGGGCACTGCTCTCACTTGGGAAGTTCTTTGAGGTTTGATGAAAGAATTTCCCTTTCTTCTTTTTCCAGTTTTTACCCTGGTTCTACTCCTCGACACTTGTGTTCTTATTGTTTGCCTTGCGCTTCAGCACGGTTTCTTCATCCCGTAACTGGCAAGTGATCTCAACGCGAGAAGCCGCGAGATAACACTCTTGAAGTTTCAGGTATTAGCCGGGATTCTTATTTAACATAAGATAAGAAAAGATTTTAGGAATTACAATGAATTTAAGGGATTGAAATGATACTAAGGGTTAACCGATATTAACCTGAAGAGAGGTAAATCGAGTGTAGCCCATACCGTACCGAAGGCGATGGCTCAGACCGCCATAGAAGCGATCGACCAACACCTGGCCGGTGTATCCTAAGTCAGGTAGAAGACGGAGGATGGAGGTGAAAGTGCGGTAGTACTCGTCGATAGACATTTTCTCTGTCATTTTCAAGGCGTCCAGCTCTAGCCTTTTCTTTGTTTTAACATGCTCGGGGTAGTATTTGGGACGGAGGATAGCGGCAAAGGACTCCCAATCAAAGGTGGGGTCGTCGACATACTCGTGTTTGACTAGTTTCCACCAATCCATAGCAGCATCCTTCAGATAGTAAGCCGCCACTCTCACTCGAACTCCAGCGGGAGCTTCGAGGGTCTCAAACGCCGTCTCCATCTCGGAGATGTAGGCTTCTAGTTTTGTAGGATCGCTCTCGTTTCTAAAGCAGGGAGGACGGAGATCTGCGATAGCTTTTACCTAGTTTACTTCTCTGGGTGGAGGGGAGGGATTGGTCCCGCTTGAGTTTGCTGATTTTGTTGAGTTTGTTGCATAGCTTGGATTACTTGTGGTAGCATCTGTGCTACCGTGGCAGCGACGATTTCAGCTATCGTCTGCATGCCTGGTCCGTCATTGCCCCCTCCTCTAGGGCGACCTGATCCTCTTCCTGACATCTGAACATTTAGTAGTTACATTAGGCTCCGCAAGATATGACTCAAAGGTCTTGGAGATTAAACAAGGTATCATTCCTAAGATCGTCAAGGGTATCCGTTGTTAACAACGGTAGTTCCTAGTTAGGTTTCTAAGTATTCGTCTTAAGACGGTTGAAATCCTAACTCGGTAATCCCCTATGCTCGGTACTTATGGACATCAGAGCGTAACTACACTCTGATACCACTTTTTGTAACACCCCTACCGTTAATCCTATGCTTACCGTCTAATCATCCTCTTAATCCTATCAGTACGCAGCGGAAGACTACTACTTACTACGGCGGGTGATACAACGCCGCTTACCGCCCATACGGCTAGCTAGGCTCATTCTACTTACAGTCACGGTCTGATGAACATAATATACCGAGCTACTGTATTACTTACCAAAATACCACACACCGAATACTTACATCAATGGATCACCGAGTGTTTAAGTATATTCAATTACACCCAAATTCGACTTACCAAAAGAATGAGTTTCTAAAGCTACTCATCTATACCCCCAATCCAATACTTCCACTATTCAAAAAGGTGTACCCCATGGTACACCGGCTAATCAAAAAGCCACAGCCGTGTACTACTTAGTACACCATTCATCAATCATTGTTTACAATCCAAAAGAAATCAAGAACTAGCTACATCTCTTCATGGCCTTCATCCTTCTCTTGTACCTGCGTGTAGTAAAAACGGTGCCCCTAGGGGCTCAGCAAAAGCTGCGCATGAACTCCGCATATACCGCGTGCTAGATAGGGCACGCCGACTATTTGACGTCCACTAAACATGCGGTTCATTAATTTCATACATACATGCTTTACATACAACATACATGCATTTACGATACATTACACAATCCAAGGCATCAATACAATAGTGCATACAATACTTACCTTCACGATGTTAGCCAAGTTACGCATCCGGGTTAATCGGAATGCTGTTTACTCTTTTACTCATTTCACTTACTTTCTCTTACTTGCACTTACTTACTTTCAATTACTTTACTTACTCATTCTTACTTACTTGCTTATACTCAAGTTAAGTCGTCGGGACCTCCGGCCCTGGGGACTACTCCGTCCCACCTCCGGGATTTACTTGACTCACCAATCCGGGATGCTACCCACTTAAGGGATTTGGGCCGCGGACCAGTTTAAGAGTCACGAATCGGATCCAACCTCTTGTGTCTCCTCATCCTCACGCGTGGCCGAAACTATATCAGACTTCTACTCATTCCAATTTAATTACCAATTTAAGTTAGATTGGTTAGCTTGTTAGGAATAAGTTAGAAGTCCAATCACAAACAATATTCGGTCACAGTACAGTATATCATACTACACACATGCATTATCATCCAAACATTTCAAGAATTATACAAACTAAGAGTTAAAGAAAAATATACATAACATACAACACTACATATTCACAAGTATGCATAGTAACTCCGATTCGTGCATTTATCTTATTTGGTGATCAATTAGCACACAACACAAATCAGAGTAACCAAGATAGCATACGGGGCATGAGGAATTCATACCGTTCACCGTTGTACGTGTTTCCGAACGTCCTCCGGTGTCACAAATCAAATCCTATGATATACATACAATCGAATGATTAATCTAACTATTATTAACTTAATTCGATTACTCGTACGTATCTTAACTCATACTTACTAAGTCTTTACATTCCTATACTTTACATTTTATTTACTTACTTTTAATTACTTAACAATGGTTCGCTTACATATATGTACATATGTATAGGTGGGTATACATATATATATTATATATATACTAGTTATAAGCTTACCGGGGTCGGACCGTTCCAGTAGATTCCCGTTCTCTGAAATTCTCCCCGTCCAACCCAGCACTATTTCCGTCCGACCCATACCCTCTGGGTCGGACCGTTCCAGAAGGTTTCAGTCCCGTGTCCAAGCTCCGTCCGACCCACTGTCCGACCCAGACTCTGGGTCGGACGAAGTCAAAAACTTCGACCACTATTTTTTTTTTGCCTGTCCGACCCACGTTCGATCCACGGTCCTGGGTCGGACCATTCCAGAAAGGTTGATTATCATTTCTTAAGCCCCGTCCGACCCACCGTCCGATCCAGACTCTGGGTCGGACGGTAGCAGAACCTTGCTACAGACCTTATTTTCTTTCCCCAATTTCACCCATTGCTTCCCCAATCTTCCTACATACATCCTAACATGTTTTAGTACAACTTAACCACTCTAAATCATGCTAATTCATTTCCTAATTCATTACACAATTCTATACTAGCTTATACACACAAATCTCTAAGTTTCTACTCAACACTTACACAGTTTTCTTCCCTTACCATACTATGCTACATATTTTGACATTTAAACTCCTCTTCTACATCTCCCTCTTCTATTGACATTTCTAATACTTCCAATGCCTTATAACTACATTAACTACCTCTCCCAACTTACCCTCTAACTATCTCACTCAAAATCTTGTTACAAACCACATTGTCCACCTAGTTTCTCATTCACTAAGTGTTCTAATCCTAGGTAAATTTTGCCATAGTCTCCCCTATAATTTTATACTCTCACCACATTGTTTCAATCGCATTATCATTCATCTCACCTGTTTATACACAACAAACATATACAAGCTCCCATACACAAATACTAATACTAAAACACTAATAAAAATTCTTGCACTCAACACTACAATCCCAACATAGTTTGTGACAGTTTTTAATTGTTTTCAAAGCTTCAATACAATTTAATTCTTCCTCTATATTACACTATGGTTCATTACCATTCTACAACACCCATTTTACTCTTTTAAAAATCTGTTACATATATATACAAGACTACACAAGGACAAGCATATTTTACCTTGTTATTTCACAAGCTTCTCCTTTCTTCCTCCTTCCTCTTTCCTTCCCCTTTCTTCTCTCTTTCCACCGGTTCTTAGTAACCAAATCCTCTAACACTACAACCCATTCACATATACATTTCAATACACTATTTTAATACACAATTTAACCCTAACCATTATGTAAGTTCTAATGTAGGTTTTAGGGTTTAGAATTTATATAACCTTCCAAGGGTATGAGTAATGCTTGGAGTGGCTCAAGAACAAGTTTCCAACTCCACCAATGAGGCCAAAATCGGCTAGAGTACAAGGGACAACAAGAGTTTAGTTTCCAAATTTCGTTTTGCCTACAAGGCCTAGAAAAAGATGAAGTTTTGAGAATATTTTTACCTTAAAAGAACAAGGAGAATGAGGTGGTTCTAATGGTGGTCTTGAAGCTCCAAATGCTCCATACCCATGGAGATGTAAGTTGCCCTTTTCGAATTTTGAAAAGATAGGAATGCTCTACTTGGTGAGAGGATTCCAATGGTGTAGTTTTTATAATTTTTGAAGAAGGTTTGATGGAGTAACAAGAGGAGAGAGGTGGTATTTTTGTGAGGTTTGCTAGTTCACCATTGCTGGTAAAATAGAGAGGAGGAAGGAGATGGGTACGTGAGTGAGAGAGTAGAATAGAGGAGAGAGAGTAGAAAGTGAGGGTGGGGTTTACTTTATTATTTGTTTGTTTGTAAATAAGAAGAGAATAAAGAGTGTGTGAGAGAGGGGTATGGGATCGGACACACACACACAGACCATGAGGGTCTTAAAATTCTATTTACAATATTGGACACATAAGTTTGTGTTATTTATGTTTCTACCCCACAACTTCCCGTTTTTGACAATTTTTACTAATTTCTTGTTTTATTGATTTTATTGGTTCTAAAGCTTCACTAATATTTATTAATGATTATTTAGTTGACCAAAATTGTTACGGGTCTATTTGACCCTCTTAAAGACACGTTTTCCCGGTTACCTCAAAAAACGTGCTTTAAGGTTCGTTAGTGTTTTTAATCCATTTTAAGGATCCGTTTTCCTCGGGATTTGTTCCATTATGATTATTTATACTTAATTAAGCTTCTAAATTATTTAGCCTAATTAATAACTATTTTTAATTACGGGGTATTTCAGTTATAATAAGTAGAATATATATAAATGTTAAACCTTAGGTTTTAATCGGTGTGTAATTAAATAGTCACTATTAACTTACGGGTTTAATTACACAACATAATTGTAACACGGTCTTGGGCTAACCTACTAAGCCCAAGTCTATGAACTCCAAAAGCCCACTTAAACAATTCAAAGAGAGTTTGGGCCACTCTCAGGAATAAATTCTAAATCGTTCTAAACTAAGCGAAAAAGGCCTAGTGAAGGATTTAGTTGACAAGTCAAGCCCAAATCTTTGTGAGAGGATAATGGTAAACCTGGAATTATTAATCAGTAAGAAAAGAAGGTTGTTTAGTTTATAAGTCTCGTAACTAATCGACACTTGGAATACCTTAATTATAGGTTACTATTAGGGAATCACTTATTCGAGTTATTTATTGTTCTTCACATACCAGGTACGATTTCTCGTACTCCAATATTTTTGCTGATTGACTTGTGGAATGTTTTGGAAAACGCTAACTGACTTTAAGAGGAATTTCTAAGAGGAAATGGTTGTGTAACTAACTCAGCTTGTGTGACTAACTGAGCCTTGGATGTGAAACTCACTTGGGTATTGGTTCCTTCTCTTGGGTTGTTCCATTAGACATTGACTGCTTAGGGTTTACGCTTCTGCACTCTGTAGGACTGAGTGTTTTGGTATTGCTCTGGGTAGTTAGTGATCTGGTGGGAATTTGGAAAAGATCAACTTTGGTAAATTCTTCTTTTGACTCTGGATATCGTTTCATCCATGAGCTGGTTCTGGAGGTTTCGACGTGCGCGCGTCTTCAATGGTAACAGTGAGGGGCTGTATATCCCCAGTCCCAACAAGGGACGTGATAGACTGTGAGGGGCTGTATATCCCCTGTCCCAACAAGGGACGTGATAGACAGTGAGGGGCTATATCCCCTGTCCCAACAAGGGACGTGATAGACAGTGAGGGGCTGTATATCCCCTGTCCCCAAAGGGGACGTGATAGACAGTGGGGGCTGTATATCCCCTGTCCAGAAAGGACGTGTTTGGCGGTGGGGGCCATCTCTCCCAATTGAATTATTCCACTCTTGAGTTATTGGTTCTTGGATCTATCTTATTATTCCTAGTCTTTGTGACTATCTGAGTCTTTCTACTCCTAATGGGAATTGGGTTTAACTAAGGCAATGGATGTTCACTAACACGTGATGTGGTTCTGCTTCACTAACTTTACTTTTCTGTTATTAACCTTTATTCTTATCTTGTTATCTTGATTTGGTGAATTGTAAAATGCCTTGTACCTCTGTGTGGTTTAAGTGATTGCTTTCAAGCTGATATTTATTTAAGAGTTGTTTTATAAGTTTGTTTTTGGAGAATAGTACCAGTTCCATTCCAGGGAACTGACCCACCCCACTCGGGGTGGGCTGCTTGGTTTCATCTTGCAGGTACAAATTGATTTACAGGTGGCCACGAAGAGCATGAGTGATTGGGATGGGATAGGTTTATGGAGAGTGAATGTATTTTATTACTGTTATGTTATGTTAAGTTTTCTCGAAGTTCAGACCGTAACTTAGTTAATTGTAATGGTTGTAATTGGTGAGGTTGGTACCGGGTGTTTGGAGCCCGATGGTCTGTAGCGCCTTTAGTTTATTTTCCGCTGTTGTTTTATTATTATTATAGGGGTGTTACATTCTTCCCTTGTTATGGCCAAGATTTCCCCTTCATTTAACCTCCAAAACAATCTAGATCCATGGATGGAAGTGGTTGATGCTTAGATCCACCGAAAGAGGAAAGATTTGTGAAGAAATTGAACATAAAATGACTAATTAAGCTTACCTAGGTATCAAGGTGTTCTTCTATGTTCTTGGTGTGTTAGCCACGACTTGGAGAAGCCAAAGAGAGGATGGAGAGGCCTTGTCTCGGTTGGGAAGCAAGGAAAATGAGAGATTAGGTCAAATTTGCCTTAATACTCATTTTTGCTTTGTTTAATGTAATTAGTGTTTGATGAGTCACCAAGTATGAGTGGCATCGGTTATTGGAGGGGCTGAGTGAGTCTCTTACACGTTTTTTGGAAGGCTGAATCAATCAAGGAGCCAATAAGTGTGATAAATAGACTAAAGTATTAAAAAGGTAAAAGTAGTCCCTTAATTTATGGAGTGGTGTTGGAGGCTTGTCTTTTGTGCTTGCAAGTGGCAAAAATAGGCTCCCTTGCTTGTGGCTGTCGACCTCATGTGGTCCAAGGGGTCAAACTTTGACCTCTTGACCATTCTTAGTCAATGTTGACTCAAACGGGACCCCTTTTAGGGTTTTATTAATATTTTAATATTAAATTTGTAAAAATTTGTAAATTTCTGGAACTAAATTCCTAATATGATATAATATGATATATTATCATATTTAAAGGTAATTATGACCTTTAAGCCCATTAAAAACCAATTTAGAAGGCAATTACACAAAAACGTGGTTTAAGGTGTTTTAGCGCACATTTTGTGTCGCAAGGTGTTTCTGAGCTTGGTTTTCTTTGAGAACGGTTTTTTTGTGTTCCTTACATGATATTTGATCATGGTATCCAATTTTATATCATTTAGAGGTCATTAGACCTTTAAGGTATTCTTAGAGCACATTTTTGCCCTTCTTGACCTTGAAGCATGAAAATGCTTGTCCTTTGTGATGGAGTGTTTTCCAACAATTGTAATATGCTTAGTAATGTGTTAATAAGCTTAGGACAAAGTTTTAGGTCCTAAGAAGTTCATTTGGGTATTTATTTACCCTAAACAGTCAAAGGGTGCAACATCTTGCTTTGTGTTGACCATTGTTATTCTCAGTTGACTTTTAAGGCATGTTTAGGCCTTAATTAATGTGATTAGATATTTAGTCCATGTTTTATTAGTTTGGGGTATTTCATCAAAAGTCTGGAATGTGAGGATTGTGGTTAAATATGAATAAAGTGGATAGGAGTGGACAGTTAGCAGGTGTTAATAAAATACATTCCTTGATCCTACAACCTTGGGCTATACAACCTTTTAAAATAAGTCAAAGGTTATACATAACATTTAAGCGAGGGCTTATAAGATAATTGAGATTTGGAAATAAGAGAGAGGAATTTATTTAAGTTTAACTTAGGGTACAAGTTATTGATAGTAAATTATCTTTAATGTTCCTCAGAGAATTGTTGAATGTTTGCACGAGTTTACTAGAACTGCTACAACGTTGACCAGGTACGATATCTCGTACTCTTATGTTTTGCTAACAAGACTTAAAGGTTGTTTGTGACAAACACTAACTGAGCTAAAGTGGATTTCTAAAAAGGAAATGGTTGTGTGACTAACTCAGCTTGTGTGACTAACTGAGCCTTGAATGTGAAACTTACATGGGTATTGGTTCTTTCTATTTGGTTGTTCCGTTAGACCTTAACTACTTAGGGTTTACGCTTCTGCACTCTGTAGGACTGAGTGTTTTGGTATTGCTCTGGGTAGTTAGTGATCTAGTGGGAATGTGGAAAAGGACAATCTTGGTAATTCTTCTTTTTACTCTGGATATCGTTTCATCCATGAGCTGGGTCTTGTTGTTTCGACGTGCGCGCATCTTCAATGGTAACAGTGAGGGGCTGTATATCCCCTGTCCCAAAAGGGACGTAGTAGACAGAGAGGGGCTGTATATCCCTTGTCCTTAGTGGAAGTAGTTAACAAATTGGGGTGTATATCCCCTATCCTTAGTGGACGTAGTAAACAGTGAGGGGTTGTATATCCCCTGTCCTAAAAGGACGTACTTGGCGGTGGGGGCCATCTCTCCCAGTTGAATTTATTCCACTCTTGAGTATATTTGTCTATGGGAATCAGCTTTCTAAAATGGTGGGGACATAAACAGTCTACCACGGGTTATAGGTATATTCATATCATTCCTAGTCCTTTGTGACTACCTGAGTCTTTCTATTCTTAACCAGAATTGGTTCTAACATCAATAATGGATGCTTACTAACTATATGGTGTGACTTCTTAAGTGGTTGATTTGGTTCTTTGTCTCTATCCTTATCTTGTTCTCTCTTCTCTATGATTGATTGTTTTGAAGTGCCTCCTTTCCCTGTTTTGCTTTCAAGAGTTTGATTTCAAGTTACTGTTTATTTTGAAGAGTTATGTTTTATACTTTTGCATTGGAGAATTGTACCAGTTCCATTCCAGGGAACTGACTCACCCCTCTCGGGTGGGCTGCTTGGTTTCATCTTGCAGGTGTAAATTGTTTATCTAGGTGGCCACGAAGAGCATGAGTGATTGGGATGGGAATTAGGAATTGTGGAGAGTTATTCTATTTTACTAGTAGTTATGTTTATGTTGTTTTTCTCGAGTTCAGACCGTAGCTTTTGTAATTTTATAAGTTGTAATTGGTGAGGTTTGGTGCCGGGTGTTTGGAACCCGATGGTCCGTAAACGCCAGTAGAGATTTTATATTCCGCTGTGTTTATTGTAAGTAGGGGCGTTACAGAAAGTGGTATCAGAGCGTAGTTACGCTCTGAACCCGAGAAAACAAGCCGAGTGAAATACTTAGATTATAGGTGCACTTAAAACTGGGGAATTGGGGTAGAATTGGGAAGTGAGGATTCCAGTAGGGCACGACTCCTAACCCTTCTTAGATTAGTGAATGATTTCTTTATACACTTTTCTTTTTGTGAATGTCTGTAGAGAATGGTGTGCTGTTGTTTTGTTCGAACATTAAACTACAGTGGAAATATAGGTTGGAATATCATCTATTGAGTATGTTAAGATTTTTTGGGATAAATCATATATTAAGCTATTTTCAAAAGCATACTTATGGAGAATACATGGCTAAGAATACAATTCCTTAAGAGCAAGTACACATGCTCCTAGAAATTTTAAAGAATACTTTTGGTTGAAAACAGTATACAAATAGAACTTTAAAAAACTAAATTAGTATTGATATTGGGTGAAAGTACTTCAACTCCTTTAAAGTTTGAAAATAAATCTCAAGAATTACTTGGTATAAATGTTGCCTGAAGGTAAGGTTTGGATAAATCTTAAGTCTAGAAAATTATTAAGTAACAAACACTAGTAGCATACACCCGGACCCATAAACCACACTAAAACTCTATGCTAACTTTAGAAAGAAAACACCTAAACCTAACACCCTACGGGAAGTGCCTGGTGCGACGAACTCCTAGGCTGAAAGTAGTGGGGGTGCACACCCACTTCTGGAAGTTTAGGGGCTAGACAAGTCTTGTCATCTAACCGTATATAATCTTCTACGCAGGTGATGGATTGTGTTGAACTTGAGGGGAAGTGGTGGTAAGACGTTACCATCATGAAATCTTGAGCTAGGCATATTTCATTACTAGCCACAATGAACAATTCAAAACTTATACATTAAGATCCAGTACTAAATTCATACATGTAAAGAGTTTACCGTGTTAAATCCTGGGTGAAAAATACTTACCCATGGAGTGAAAACACATGAGTAATAATAAACTAAATACTATTGAGCCTTAAATACTTGGAGTATTGGGCGTCTAGTGAAAGAATTGAGAGTTACTTAAAGATTTGGAAACCCTCATGTTTATTTAGAAGTTTAACATTATACATAGATAAAATTTTAGAAGTCACACTAAGAGTGATATTTACAAAAGCCACCATTGTCTAAGGGAGTACTAAGATTTAATAATCAGAAGAATACTTACATAGTACAAACCTTAAGAAAAATAATTACCATGAGTGAGTGAACTTTCAGTAGACTAATTCATTTGACTTAAAATTTATATATAGAGTCCCTATGTACACCCAGTAATCAACCCACTTGTGAGATATTGTCCGCTTTGGGCCGCAGCCCGCACGGTTTTGCTTCCGGGGTACCATCCCCAAAAGGCCTCTCACAAGGCAAGAGTATCCCCACACCTATAAGGTGTGGTTCGTGCGCTCTCCCGATCGATGTGGGAGGGACCCCTACACTGGGTATCACACTCTACCCCCCTTGGGAGCCCAGCGTCCCCGCTGGCACACCGACCTGGGCCTGGCTTTGATACCATCTGTAACAGCCCAGTAATCAACCCACTTGTGAGATATTGTCCGCTTTGGGCCGCAGCCCGCATGGTTTGCTTCCGGGGTACCATCCCCAAAAGGCCTCTCACAAGGCAAGAGTATCCCCCACACCTATAAGGTGTGGTTCGTGCGCTCTCCCGATCGATGTGGGAGGTGACCCCTACACTGGGTATCACACACTCGCCATAAGTCTGTGAGACTGGTGAAGGTCCTCTGGTCTAACCAGGACGTCGAGGAGGCCACTTGGGAGCTGGAAGATAAGATGAAGGAGAAGTACCCGTCATTATTTACTTCTTAGTATTTGTATGTATAGGGTAAGGGGCGTACCCCTATTTTAATTAGAGGGGGTAGAGCCATTCGGTTATGTGTGTACGACATGTATTTAAATACATCGTCTATGTTATGTTGTTATGTTACAGACCGTTGTGTCTGAATGATGTTATGTTATTTGGACCTTGTGTCCGATGTTATGTTATGTTATTTGGACCTTGTGTCTGATGTTATGTAAGTATGTTGTTAATGTTGTTATGGAAGTATCGTTTATATGTATTCCCGTGTTCTAAACATTTAGGATATGTGGGAAGTATGAACTTTGGGGACAAAGTTCTTTTAAGGGGCGTAGATTGAAATACCCCAAACCTTTGTATGTGGTTTTAAACATTAAAATATGGTATATTAAGACTAAAAAGTGTCTGAGGAACATTAGTAAACAATTTAAACCATAGAAAACACAAATAAATACCTTAAGGTCAATAAAGGCTAAAATGTGCTCTAAGCTTGGGATAAGTTTGGTTAAGACCTAATAAGCTTATCAAGACTTCATTTAGGTATTAATGAACATATTAAACCAATTACCAAAGAAAACCATGCTTGAAAACAAGTTAAAACACAAAATGTGCTTTAAGGAGTCTTAAAGCACATTTTTGAAAAAAATTGTCTTGTAAATGAGTTTTGAATGGCTAGATGTCCATCATTACTCTTTAATTAACATGTGTACTACTTAGTATCACATTAGGAAGTCTAAATCAATGGGAAATCAAAAATTTCACAACTATGTGCCTTGTTGTTGTGAATAGTAACAAAATAAGCAAGTTTATAACATATGTCAATATATGTAATTTAATTGGTCAACAAGGACTAAAATACCCCTAAGTACATTAAGGGGGCCGGTTTTCTTAGTGGTGAGTCACCACTCTTGTTAGCTTGTTAAACAATAAAGAATGACTACTTAAGTTAGTATTTGCTTTAACATATAAATATCTCCTAAAAGCAAACTTATCTTCATTCTCTCATTTCCCTCTTCATTTCCCATGTCTTCAACCTCTCTTCTTCATTCTCCATTCACGGTTTTGCAATAGTACCACACACAACTCCATCTTTGATCTCTTGTAATCCCTAGCTCACATTGTCAAATCAAAAACTAAGACCACCATTCTCTTTGTCTCATCAAGCTCTTCATTCCTATCTTCTCAAAATTCCAAGAGATCCATTTCGGTGCCAAGAGGAATCTCCATGGAAGGAGCTTGAGCTCATCTTTTCACATTTTATTGTTCTCCTTTGCTTCAAGGTAAGGGAAACTCAAACAAAAACTCCATTTCCTTCATGTTTTGATGTTGACTGAAAATCACCATTGATGGTGTTCTTTATATTGCCTTGTTCTAGCCTCATTTCAACCTTTCAAGGACTTGGTGGAGTCCTCTCTTGATATATTTTCAATCTCTCTTCAAATACCAAGGTAAAACAACTATCTTAATGTTTTAAAACAATGTATAACCTAGGGTTACAATGAGATGAAGCATAAAGCTTGTATACTCATTTCATCATTTATATAATGTTTAGAAGTTGACAAGCAACTAAAGCCTTGCCGATTATAATCAAGGAAACAAGAAAGAAGTTTGTGAGGAAAAGAGGTAGGTAAATGGTTACCTATGTATGTAGTTTAATGTCTTAGGAGAAATGAGCCTATATTGCTTGTTAAAACTAGTTAAAGAGCCAATGGTGAATGACTTAGTAAAATGCTCTCAAGGAGACTATTAAAGGGCATATGTGTGTTGTATGTATTTGCAGGTCAAGGGCAAATATAATGTGGGAAATTCAGTGTTTATGGTTTGTGCAATTTAAGGGCCTAAGAGCCATGTTATTTAAGGGCCTAAGTGCCAAGCAATTTAAATTATGCACTATATTGTGATGTAGTGTTAAATGAGTGAAGTTTTGTGTACAAGAATGTTCTTGATGGATTTTAGTGTTCTTGGATGTTTAATGGTGAAAACAATGTGTTTTGGCTTAGTAATGTCTAGGAGACCCATGTCGAAATTAGATAATGTATAAGAAGTTTTAGGTGTTTAAAATGAGTTTGATGAGTTAGGAAGTGTTTAGCATGGTTAAGTGTTCTACTAGGGAAGGAAACATGCATTAAGGTATTCTAAGATGTAAAAAGGACTTGGGCAATGTTTTAGAGGATTTAGAATGCAAATGAGTGCTTTGGGATAGTTCAAGATCATGGTGTGATTGTGTTAGGATGTTTGCAATGTTAGGAATTATGGAAGAAGTGATGTTGCTTGGAGGAGCTAAAACTTGTAGAAATATTCAAGGAGTTGGGTTAGGAAGAAAAGATGCTTGGGAGATGATGTTGTAGAGGTGAGAAAAACATTTGGGAATAGTGGAAGTTATAGGTATGAAACACCACATAGAAACTTAGTGAAAAAAATTACAGTGTAAACCTTTTTATAAGAATTTGTGTAATGCTTGAGGAGGATTTTAGTAAATGATTTAAGGAGTTTAATGGAGGTCTTGAGGTGTTTGAAGTGCCCAAATAAGGTTAGAACATACTAGGATATATGTGAGGAAGTTTGGAGTTAAATGGGCAATTAAAAACAAGGGTCTGGAGCAGACCGACCTTGGGGACCGGACCTGCAAGGTCGGTCGAGCCCAGTTTACCCTGCGAGAAATGGTCTCTGGAATGGACCGACCTTGGGGACCGGACTTGCAAGGTCGGTTGGGCATGGATTTTTAGTACGGATTGAGTCTCTGGAATAGACCGACCTTGGGACCGAACTTACAAGGTCGGTCATGCCTAAATTTGTGTACGTAAGTGAGACTCGGGAATCGACCGATCTTGCGACCGGACATGCCAAGATCGGTCGGGCCTGAATTTTCAAAGGAAAAAAACTTTCAGGAATAGACCGAACTTGTGGACCGAACTTGCAAGGTCAGTCGGAGTAGAATTTTTGACGGTAATGTTTTCTGGAATGGACCGACCTTGTCTAAGGTCGGTCGGTAAGGTCGGTCGGTAAGGTCGGTAAGGTCGGTCGGACCAAAACTTGTAAAAAAAAAAACAAAGTATGGCTTAAGTAGTTAACCCTATGGGGTATAATGTGGGTAATCAAGGATAAGTTTGAGGATTAAAACATGCCATATAACCATGTAAAAATGTTTAGTAAAAATTTGAAGTTAAGTAAGTAAATTGACCGACGTTATTAATCATGTATAGGAGTGACCTACGGTGGAAACCAGTCGAAGCAAGGACCAAGGTATGGTTTTCTTGCAGTCTGTTGCCTACCGGTTTACACCGGTTTGTGTGTTGTTTGTTTTTTCTGTATGTTTATGACCTTGTAAGACTTAAGTCATGTAACGAGTTTACAGTTGTTCATATTATTGTATTGTTGAAGTGTGACTCAAACCCCATGTGTGTGACTAACAAGACTTAACCACATGTTGTGATTCGTTATTGAGTTCCAACAGTGAACTTCTAACGAGTGTTAACTGGGGGTGAGGAATCCGGTTGTCCGGTCACGCGTGTAAGTGTAAGAGTAGATATCTGTATCAGATTCTACTCTTATGATGTTAAGATTGTTCTCCTTTATTTGGCGTTCGATCTCCCGCTAGCTTCCTCCAAAGCTTACCTATTCTGACTTATGATCGGTTTAGTGGGAACATGTGTTGTGTGGTGTGTTCGGGTCACAATATCGAACCATCTGTGACTTAAGTTACTCGTTCGACTAACAGAACGGTAATGATGGTGTGTGTAACAAGCTTAACATGAACCATTCTCTAGGCTTCTTATGTTGATTAACCTTCTTGGTTTGTTGTTGTGGGAAGTGTACTCACTATGTATGTAATGTTGTGCTATGCAATATTGTTGCTATGCCATATGTATGTTATGTGTTAAAATGAATGCCATGTCATCATGACAATTAGTTGCGCGTATCCCGGTAGCGATGGGCTGCGCGTTAACCATACCAGCCAAGGGTTGCTGACCCCCTCGGGGGCTTCATATTTTTACTGCAGGATGAGGATCGAGGAAGCGGAATGGCTATAGAATTTAGGCTGTAGAAATAATTTTGGTTATTTGGATGTCGAGCCCGGGATGCGCCTGTGCTCACGTGGCGTTATACTTTGGTACCGTTTGTATTACAGTGACGGTCGTTTACAGTTGATAGTGGAGTTTATGTTTACAGTGACGGTTTGTATTAAATACTTGGTATGTTGGTTATGTATATATGGTTGTTGTTACCTAATGCTCGGGAGTTTGATCATCAGACCGGTACACTTGTATTTATTCTGCCTAGTTAACCACGTGGGTGGTTAACGGCGTTGTAGCACCGAATTGTTTAGTTATTGTTTAGTTGTTTTCCGCAGCGATTTCAGTTATTGTTAAGTGATTAGTAGGGGTGTTACAGAACCACTCCTCATAATTTAGTTTCCTCCATTCGCAAGCTGCAACTAGGAGTGTGTAACTTAGAACCCACGAGAACTGTGTCTAGCTGCAACTTAAACGTCCAGAAACAACAACACCAAAGTACAGAGGAACAGCAACCTACTCATTCCATTCTCGAGCCAGCAACAGGAAGTAAAAAAAAAAAGAAGAAGGGAAACTTCTGTCCCATACTGCTTGCTTCCGTTTCTCTTTCTTTTCCTTCCCATGCATCGTTCCAGCCCACTCCTTCCTTGCATGAAACCGTAAACAACAACATCACAACCAACCGATAAGTGCTGCTCTTTTTCTCTTGTTTACCGATGCGCAGCTCCTTCCTCATTTATTGACTGAAGCCATATTCCAGCTCCTCTTGAGCCCAGTAACCGCAGCAGAAACACCATGAGGAGGCCACGAGAACTAGCGCACTACATGCACATGCATATTCCTGAGTTCTCGTTATTGTTGGGAAGTTTGTTTACTTATTTGATTATTCTTTTTGTATATATACACTGCATAGATATAGTTTAGGGTTGCGCTTTTGGGTATCAAGAACAGATCGACACCCTTTTACGGCGAGACCCATTGAATGTTATGAGAGTGATTCTTTATTCGTGAATGAGGTGAGTGTCTATTCGTTCGAGAGTGATAGATTAGTGAGTGATTGTTCAAGGTGTTGAACAGATCAGGTGAGGAGTTTTTCACGCTATTAATATATTAGTGGCTGAGTTTTCTTCTATATCGAGATTGCACTTTATATTAGTTAACATCAAGAACTCGGTTCAAGACTGAGTAAACTGGACGTCTCGTTACGAACTGTCATGTGGTATCACAACAGGTTTACCTTTGCTCGAAGCTAACGCTTCAAAGGTAGATCGTGAAGAAGATGAGTTCAACAATGTCAAGGCTCCCAAGTTAACCAGGATGAACTACTCCAAATGGTACGAGCAGATGGAAGCTCAACTAATGTCCGTTGACTACAAAGTTTGGAAGGTAGTTACTAAAGGCGATTTCAACCCACCGTCACCGTAGAAGGGAAAATTTAGGATAAGCCTGAAGAACAGTGGACAGAGGATGATGAGAAATTACTCAGCAAGAACAAACAAGCTCTGCGGATTCTCGTATTGTCTCTCTCGGATGAAGATCAAGGAAGAGTTCTCGGTATTCAAACAACGAAAGGTGTGTGAGATTTTCTTAAGATAGCATATCAAGGTACTGAGTCTATTCGAAAAGCAAAAGAGAAACAGTATAAGAGAGAATTCAATAACTTTAAGATGGCTGAAGGAGAAACGTTGGTTGCTGCGATTGAGAGATTCAATCAGATTTTAATCGAAATTAAGACAGTGGGTGCATCGCTTACGAATGAACAGATTAAGGAGAGATTTTTGGAATCGCTTACTAAAGACTGGTTGAATTACACCTCTATGCTGGAAAAGATGGACAAAGTATCGACAGTGTCTTTCGAAGAATTGTGTTCTGATTGAATCGTCCATGAATGTAAGATGAAAGAACAGTCATTGGATGGTATTTCTCTTGAAAGAAAAGATCTTGCTTTGAAGGGAAAAGGGTGGTGGAAAAATACTGATTGGGAGTTAGATGATGAGTTCGACACAGAGATAAATTTACTGGCTCAAGGTTTGAAGAGAATTTGAGAGAGACGACAAAGAAATGAGTGGAAGGAGTTTCAGGTCAATCAGCAGCAACCGGGGCGACTCAGATATGAGTAATGAGAGTGTTTCTGGTGTCACAAGTTAGGTCATATGATAAAGGATTGTCCTTTGTCATCCAAACCCCCACAGTATAGAAATCGAGATCCCCGTATGGCTGCTGCAGTATGGGGTGAAGAAGAAGAAGAGTCTGAACCGGCTGAAAAGGTGGAGGCACATTATTGTATGACGGCTATCCATCGGTCTCACACTGATGAACTAGCATACGATGAATCGATGATGTGTCTGGTTGTGAAAGACAAGGAGCATCACTCTCTCGTGGAGGGAGAGCAGGTAAGTTTTCTCAACTTCAATAATGTAGGTAGGGAATCTCTGAAAGATCAGATTTTTGATGCTTTGACGGTCGCTTTGTTAGAAATTGAGGCTTTAAAAGGAAAGCTTGACGATGGCTGTAGTAGAGAAATTCAAATAAAGCAACTAGAGCAGGAGATAAATGAGTTGAAAAGAAAAAATAAGGAGTTAGCAGAAAAGCTGGTAGAAAGTTCATCCAAGGTGTTACAATCTACGTTTACGTCGTCTGTTAAAAGTAAGTTGAGTTAGTTCAATACCGGAATGGGCAGAAAACGAAATTCAATTACTTAAGGCGGATAATGAATGGGTTCGTCAGGATAATGCTGATCTCCAAAAACAATGTGATACTCTGGATAGAAGACTGAACATCATCAATCTAGAAAATCCATCGTGGCATACAGGGAAAATCAAACTTAATGAAATTGTTAGAAAACCAAATAAAAATCAAAGTGGACTAGGGTTCTGTGGAGTTAAAGCTGATCTAAGACCGAAGAAGAAATATACACAAATTAAAACTATTCCTGTAAAGAGAAATCTTTCATCTGGTTCAACAGTGATAGAATGTTGTTATTGTCATATTCTTGGACATCATATCAATTCATGTTTTAAGTTGCAGCGGAAAAATGCTAGCGATTCTGCTACTCATTCTATTACATATGCTAGTATGTATTCTCGTCGACCCAAACAGGAATGGGTTCCTAAACGTTATTGATTCCTTTTCTCTATGGCCAGGATTATGCTGACGGAGCCAACATTTGGCTTATGGATAGCGGATGTTCTCGGCATATGACTGGAGACCATACACTGTTTCAGGAACTTGAAGGTTTACATGGAGGATTTGTGACTTTTGGAAATAATGGGAAGGGACAGATCATTGCAATAGGCACAGTAGGTCACCAGGGGAGTGTTGAAGATGTGCTTGGTGGATGGATTAGAGCACAATCTATTGAGTGTGTCACAAGTGTGTGATAAGGGTCCTTCCTCTATTACCTTTGACTCTTATGGTTTCATTGTCACAGATTTGACGACAGGCGCACCTCTTCTGCAAGGATATCGCAGGGGTAATCTGTATCTAGTGGATGTTGATGATCAAAGATTGGATGCTACCTGTCTCACTGCTTCCACAGAAAATGCTAACTTATGGCATCAACGTCTTGGTCATGCCCACATACGTCTGCTTAATAAATTGCGAACTCAACACCTCGTTGAAGGATTACCATCATCGGTTCTTCAGGAAGACTTTCCTTGCAGTGCATGCCAGCTAAATAAGCAGACTCGCTCAGCACATATTCCTAAGTGTGTGGTTTTTACCTCCACCGTGCTGGAATTGGTACATATGGATTTGGTAGGACCTATGCGCACCATGACCAGGGCGGGGAAGAAATAATTTTGGTTTGGTTGATGATTATTCTCGCTCCACTTGGATTTACCTACTTCATGCTAAAGCCGATACTTTCAATTTGTTTAACCGGTTTTTGTGTTCAGATACAGCGCCAATTGGGGTTTCCTCTGCGTACCATTCGATCAGACAATGGTACAGAATTTGTCAATCAGCAGTTTCGACAGTTTTTGTACTGATCAAGGTATCACCCATACTTTTTCAGCAGTGCGCACACCTCAGCAAAATGGTGTTGTGGAACGAAAGAATCGTACATTAGTTGAGATGGCACGCACAATGCTTAATGCTAGTGGATTAGCACCTAGTTTCTAGGGAGAGGCTGTTAACACGGCGTGTTATATTCTCAAAAGGGCGCTTATCAGACCCATACTCAATCAAACTCCATATTAGCTGGTAAAGGGATGACCTCCGTCAATTGGATATTTTAAGGTATTTGGGTGTAGGTGTTTCATTTTGCACAATGGTAAACTTAACACTGGGAAGCTTGATACCAGAGAGATGAAGGAGTATTTTTGGGATATTCTACTACTAGTAAGGCTTATCGGGTATTCAACAAACTCACTCTTGTAGTGGAAGAATCGTCATATGTACGATTTGATGAAAAGAATTTTGGTTCCTGAAATCCACAAAATATTGGGTCAGAATTAGGTGTCGATGATTCTGATGATTCAGACTCGGATTCTGTACCTCCATTTGTTCAAATTTCTCCTATCACATCACATACAGATTCACATTTAGTTCCTTCTACTTCGTTACAACCGTCTTTTGATAATCTGAATAGCTCATCTATGCAAGTTGAAACCTCTGGAACGGACAATTCTGTATCAGAATCAAATCGAGACCCAAGCTCATCATCTGATGATACCTCAGTGCCCCCTAACATTCCTTCTCGTCGGGCTCCAGGTGTTACGCTGGATAATCTTATTTCAGACTTGAACTCAGGACGTGTGACTCGTAACTCACTTCGGAATTTCTGTGCTCATGAAGGCTTCCTGTCAAGTATTGAACCCCGTAATATCAAAAAAGCCCTTACTGATTCTGATTGGATACAGGCTATGCAGGACGAACTCAATGAGTTCAAACGGAATGATGTCTGGACCTTAGTTCCTCGACCAAGTCATAAGGAGGTTATCGGTACGCGCTGGGTTTATCACAACAAACTTGATGCTGATGGTCATGTTGCTCGTAACAAGGCCCGCTTAGTAGTTCAGGGGTACAATCAACAAGAGGGGTAGATATGACGAAACTTATGCACTGTTGCCCGTCTAGAAGCAATTCGAATGTTGATCACCTTTGCAGCACATAGGGCATTTCCCTTATACCAGATGGATGCTAAGTGTGCGTTTCTAAATGGTTATTCATAAAGAGGTTTATGTAGCTCAACCCCCTGGATTTATTGATCAGTCCAGACCTGATGATGTTTTTCTACTCAAGAAAATTGTTTGGGTTGAAGTAGGCACCGAGGGTCTGGTATGCTGTCTTACTTCTTATCTGCTTCAGCAAGGATTTACTAGAGGTCAAGTGGATAGTACGTTGTTCATCAAATTCCAGGATTCTGATATATTGTTGATTCAAATCTACGTTGATGACATTGTGTTTAGATCATGTTGTCCTGGATTGTCTAAATCGTTTGAAACTGTGATGACAAACGAATTTTCAATGAGCAGCATGGGAGAACTCACGTTTTTCTTAGGTTTACAAATTCCTCAGACTACCACTCACACATTTGTTTGGCAAGGGAAATACACTACTGAGTTACTGTCCAAGTTTGGGTTTGACTCTGCAAAATCCCTGGCAACCCCAATGTCTAGTATTGTTAAACTTGGTTCAGAAACTCATGCTGAATCCACTGATCCCACCGAATATAGGGCTATGATTGGCTCTTTAATGTACCTCACTGCAAGCAGACCGGATATTCTCTACAGTGTCTGCTATAGTGCCCGGTTTCAGGCCGATCCACGAGTTCCTCATCTTCAAGTAGTGAAACAAATTTTCGTTACTTGTGTGGCACTCCTAACCCGGGTTTGGCTTATCATGTAGGATCTTCTTTTACACTCCAGGCATACACTGATGCAGCTTTTGGAGGATCTCTTACTGATCGCGAGAAGAGTACATCAGGATGTGCCCAGCTCCTTGGTACTAGTCTGGTATCTTGGTTCTCTAAGAAACAATCCTCTGTGGCCTTGTCCACCACTGAAGCTGAGTACATTGCTGTTGCTGCATGTTGTGCACAAGTTCTTTGGCTACAATATCAACTTGAAGACTATGGCATGCCCCAATCACCAGTTTCTATCTACTGTGACAAACAATCTACTATTGCTTTGCCAAAGAATCCCGTTCAACACTCTCGTACAAAACATATTGAGATACGTCACCATTTTCTTCGTGATCAAGTCGAGAAAGGGACAGTAGAATTGCTCCATTGTTCTACTGAGCAGCAATTGGCGGATATCTTTACGAAACCGCTTCCTCGGGAGATCTTCAATCGTCTGAGTCTAGCACAGGGCATGGTTAACATTGATTAAGGTCCATTACTTTTATTTCTGTGTTTTTCCCTTTTATGTACAAACATGGTACTAGGTATGAGTGGAGATTACATTTACATCTATGTGAGGATTCCTTTGACTGCTACGGAACACATTATAGATGATCTGGATCAATGTTATAGTAGGAATGTTTTTCATGTTACTGGTTTACCTTTCTTCTGTTTGTCATTTATAGTTTCCCAGCATTCATAAAAACAAAAACAAAAAAAAATCCCAATATGCCACAAATACTTCTTCACGTTCTTCTTAAACGTCGTCCACTCTGCATACCCATTTACCCACGTTTTTGTCAGTTTTACTTGCTTGTCAGTCTTAAGCCCAAATCTTCCGTAACGTCTTCTTTTTTTTCAAAATCCATGATCTTTACTGCTTGTTCGCGTCTTCTTGCTCCTTTACCTTCACCATGGAAATCGTTCTGTATGACCCTGCCTTTGCCTACCGTCAGCTTCTTTCCCTCTCAGTTCCACATTTTCTTGATTCGTCCATTCCGAGCATTTCTATCGACTCTAGTTTGCTCCCCATGCAACCAGAATTTCATGTCCCACTTGTTGTTGAGTACCCTCCACTCCTTTTACCTATGCCGCCTTCTACACCAGATTTTTCACCCAAGAAGTGTGCTGATGATTTTCCTTCTTGCAATGTCCCATTTGACGATTCCCCAGTCTCTGATCCTATGTCCACATCTCCCCCATTATCTCCGCAAAACCCTTCCCTTCCCGCCGAAACCCTAGATCCCAGACCCGTCCTTCTCGGGCAGCTGTTCTTCGACATCGCCAAAACTCTTCGGTCACGTCGTCCTCAACCTCCTCCGCCCTCATCTACCCAGTCGCACCCTGATGTTCTTTCGGATGATGACGTGCCACTGTCAGTCTTGCGCCAACGCAAGCGTTCCGCTACACACACTCACGTTGCGTCTTCTTCCAAGCGTCCTCGCCATGCGACTCTGGCGCCCAGCTCTTCTGCTACTGTGTCTGTTGCTTCCTCGGGTTCTTCATCGACGAATTCCGCCTGGTCTGGTCACTCTTTTCCCTGTTTTCCCTCATTTAAGTCTGAAATTCGTAATGCACACATTGTTGTGGGAAAACGTGTCGATTGCGCTTGGCTCCGTAAGAACAAGTTGTCCAACATTGCTAGTTGCCTTTCAGCTCAAGGCTGGTCGTCTGTTTTACTTTGGGTACGAAAATCTACTGGGAGTCGGTTAAGGAATTTTACAAGAACTTGCAGTTTGTGGATGAGTATTTGATTCGGTCTAAGGTTAAAGGGGTGGATATTGAGTTAACTCCTGATTTGATCGGCATGATTCTGGATGTTCCTTTTGAGGGTATTAAGACTTTTTCCCGCGAGGTTAATACTTTTCCTCCCTCTCAAAAGAATGAGGATCTTTTTGGTTTCTTTGGGATTGAACCTGAGACCCGGAAGATTCGGTCTGTTCCTCAAAGGCAGCTTGATGTACTTGGACGATTACTCCATATCATTGTTCATCAAGGTGTAGCTCCCAGGAATGACCAACGTGGGACGGTTACATTCCTGGACATCTGTTTGATGTGGTGTCTTATACAGAAATGTCCTATAAGCTTGCCTCACTTCATGCTATTTCATATCCATCATGCTATCACTGAGTGTACCTCCTCTTGCCTTATGCTTCCTGGCTGACGACGACGATCTTGAGTACTTCTCTGTTGATCTTTCTACTGACTCTGCCAAAGTTCTGGATCATTATCATGAACTTTCTCAGACTACCCTATCCAAGATGGGTCTTGCCCTGGCTAGGAGTATATGGATGTTTAACAGCCGCCTAGAGCTATTTCAGAGAATCTTGGCAGTGTTTCACACCAGTTGGAAGAACTTGTCTCTGGTCAAGGATGTGAATGCATGTTTAGCACATCTTGAAGCTCATCTGGGGGTGCGATGATAATTGTTCCTCATGTTCCTTGCCCTGTTATGTTGGTTTCCATTAGCGATGTTGTTGTTCTCCAGACTTAAGCTGTTGGTGTAATCCTTTTGTTGGTGCCTCTATCAGACTATTTTTCTTTCTGTCCTTCGTTTGTTTATGTGAGCTGTTTCTTGGTTGCTCCTGTTGTTTTTGCCACAATTTGAGACTCCTTCCTGCAATTAACATTGTATAAAATGCTATTCAGTGTTCCTCATTATGTCTTTTTACATTTCGTGAGGTTATAGGCCCACACCATTTTTTTATTGCGCAAAAGGGGAAGCATGGTGAATATGAGTATTTTGGCTGTTGATCTACTTAGCTTTGTTTCAGGGGGAATCTTCCTTCAGGGGGAATATGATACACGTGGTCTCTTTTCACCATGACCAAGTTTGCACACATCAAAAAGGGGAAAACTGTAAATGTATATGGGCGACACATACTTATAGTTTTTGATGTGTGACAAATATGCAGTGCCGGTCTTGTACTCAGTATATGATTTATCTTGGTAAAATTCATCTTGACTACTACCAAGAGCGAAGCTGCTCACGTGCCTTTTTATGCTGCGATAGGTTGTTAAGATTCCTTCAGATATATCTCCCTTTATTCTTGGTACTATTGGAGAGGAGATATATCTTCCTAAGTTCTCGTTATTGATGGGAAATTTGTTACTTATTTGATTATTCTTTTTGTATATATACACTTCATAGATATAGTTTGGGGTTGCGCTTTTGTGTATCAAGAACAGATCGACACCCTTTTACGGCGAGACCCATTGAGTGTTATGAGAGTGATTCTTTATTCGTGAATTGAGGTGAGTGACTATCATTCGAAGAGTGATAGATTAGTGAGTGATTGTTCAAGGTATTGAACAGATCAGGTGAGGAGTTTTTCACGCTATTAATATATATTAGTGGTTGAGTTTTCTTCTATATCGAGATTGCACTCTTTATGTTAGTTAACACCAAGATCTCGGTTCAAGACTGAGTAAACCGGACGTCTCGTTATGAACTATCAATGCTCCTCCTTGACCAAGGTTTCGAACAGCACCAGACAGGTTGACAACAGGTCAGCTTTACCTTCTTTTCATTATTGCACAAACTCTCTCAACCCCATTTCCCAGGAGCGTGAAACCATCTGGCTCCACTTCTCCACCGCATTATCCTTCTTAGTACCAAGCTACGAGCAGCAGAGAGAGAACCTGAAATACCCCAAACCTTTGTATGTGGTTTTAAACATTATAATATGGTATATTAAGATTAAAAAGAGTCTTAGGAACATTAGTAAACAATTTAAACCATAGAAAACACAAATAAATACCTTAAGGTCAATAAAGGCTAAAATGTGCTCTAAGCTTGGGATAAGTTTGGTTAAGACCTAATAAGCTTATCAAGACTTCATTTAGGTATTAATGAACATATTAAACCAATTACCAAAGAAAACCAAGCTTGAAAACAAGTTAAAACACAAAATGTGCTTTAAGGAGTCTTAAAGCACATTTTTGAAAAAAATTGTCTTGTAAATGAGTTTTGAATGGCTAGATGTCCATAATTACTCTTTAATTAACATGTGTACTACTTAGTATCACATTAGGAAGTCTAAATCAATGGGAAATCAAAAATTTCACACACTATGTGCCTTGTTTTTGTGAATAGTAACAAAATAAGCAAGTTTATAACATATGTCAATATATGTAATTTAATTGGTCAACAAGGACTAAAATACCCCTAAGTACATTAACGGGGCGGTTTTCTTAGTGGTGAGTCACCACTCTTGTTAGCTTGTTAAACAAATAAAGAATGACTACTTAAGTTAGTATTTGCTTTAACATATAAAATATCTCCTAAAAGCAAACTTATCTTCATTCTCTCATTTCCCTCTTCATTTCCCATGTCTTCAACCTCTCTTCTTCATTCTCCATTCACGGTTTTGCAATAGTACCACACACAACTCCATCTTTGATCTCTTGTAATCCCTAGCTCACATTGTCAAATCAAAAACTAAGACCACCATTCTCTTTGTCTCATCAAGCTCTTCATTCCTATCTTCTCAAAATTCCAAGAGCTCCATTTCGGTGCCAAGAGGAATCTCCATGGAAGGAGCTTGAGCTCATCTTTTCACATTTTATTGTTCTCCTTTGCTTCAAGGTAAGGAAACTCAAACAAAAACTCCATTTCCTTCATGTTTTGATGTTGACTGAAAATCACCATTGATGGTGTTCTTTATATTGCCTTGTTCTAGCCTCATTTCAACCTTTCAAGGACTTGGTGGAGTCCTCTCTTGATATATATTCAATCTCTGTTCAAATACCAAGGTAAAACAACTATCTTAATGTTTTTAAAACAATGTATAACCTAGGGTTTACAATGAGATGAAGCATAAAGCTTGTATACTCATTTCATCATTTGTATAATGTTTAGAAGTTGACAAGCAACTAAAGCCTTGCCGATTATAATCAAGGAAACAAGAAAGAAGTTTGTGAGGAAAAGAGGTAAATGTGTTAACCTAATGTAGTTTAATGTCTTAGGAGAAATGAGCCTATATTGCTTGTTAAAACTAGTTAAAGAGCCAATGGTGAATGACTTAGTAAAATGCTCTCAAGGAGACTATTAAAGGGCATATGTGTTGTTGTATGTATTTGCAGGTCAAAGGCAAATATAATGTGGGAAATTCAGTGTTTATGGTTTGTGCATTAAGGGCCTAAGAGCCATGTTATTTAAGGGCCTAAGTGCCAAGCAATTTAAATTATGCACTATATTGTGATGTAGTGTTAAATGAGTGAAGTTTTGTGTACAAGAATGTTCTTGATGGATTTTAGTGTTCTTGGATGTTTAATGGTGAAAATAATGTGTTTTGGCTTAGTAATGTCTAGGAGAACCCATGTCGAGAATTTAGATAATGTATAAGAAGTTTTAGGTGTTTAAAATGAGTTTGATGAGTTAGGAAGTGTAGGTAGTTTGGTTAGGTTAAGTGTTCTACTAGGAAGGAAACATGCATTAAGGTATTCTAAGATGTAAAAAGGACTTGGGCAATGTTTTAGAGGATTTAGAATGCAAATGAGTGCTTTGGGATATCAAGATCATTCAGTGTGTGTGATGGTGTTTAGGACTTGTGCATGTTTGTTGAAAATAGAAGAAGTGATGTGTTGCTTGGAGAGAGCTATAAACTTGTAGAAATATTCAAGGAGTTGGTTAGGAAGAAAAGATGCTTGGGAGATGATGTTGTAGAGGTGAGAAAACATTTGGGAATAGTGGAAGTTATAGGTATGAAACACCACATAGAAACTTAGTGAAAAAACATTACAAGTGTAAACCTTTTTATAAGAATTTGTGTAATGCTTGAGGAGGATTTAGTAAATGATTTAAGGAGTTTAATGGAGGTCTTGAGGTGTTTGAAGTGCCCAAATAAGGTTAGAACATAATAGGATATATGTGGGGAAGTTTGGAGTTAAATGGGCAATTAAAAACAAGGGTCTGGAGCAGACCGACCTTGGGGACCGGACCTGCAAGGTCGGTCGAGCCCAGTTTACCCTGCGAGAAATGGTCTCTGGAATGGACCGACCTTGGGGACGGACTTGCAAGGTCGGTTGGGCATGGATTTTTTGTACGGATTGAGTCTCTGGAATAGACCGACCTTGGGACCGAACTTACAAGGTCGGTCATGCCTAAATTGTGTACGTAAGTGAGACTCGGGAATCGACCGATCTCGCGACCGGACATGCCAAGATCGGTCGGGCCTGAATTTTCAAAGGAAAAAAACTTTCAGGAATAGACCGAACTTGCAAGGTCAGTCGGAGTAGAAGTAGAATTTTTGACGGTAATGTGTTCTGGAATGGACCGACCTTGTCTAAGGTCGGTCGGTAAGGTCGGTCGGTAAGGTCGGTCGGACCAAAACTTGTAAAAAAAAAAACAAAGTATGGCTTAAGTAGTTAACCCTATGGGGTATAATGTGGGTAATCAAGGATAAGTTTGAGGATTAAAACATGCCATATAACCATGTAAAATGTTTAGTAAAAATTTGAAGTTAAGTAAGTAAATTGACCGACGTTATTAATCATGTATAGGAGTGACCTACGGTGGAAACCAGTCGAAGCAAGGACCAAGGTATGGTTTTCTTGCAGTCTGTTGCCTACCGGTTTACACCGGCTTGTGTGTTGTTTGTTTCTGTATGTTTATGACCTTGTAAGACTTAAGTCATGTAACGAGTTTACAGTTGTTCATATTATTGTATGTTGAAGTGTGACTCATACCCCATGTGTGTGTGACTAACAAGACTTAACCACATGTTGTGTCGATTGAGTTCCAACAGTGAACTTCTAACAAGTGTTAACTGGGGGGAGGAATCCGGTTGTCCGGTCACGCGTGTAAGTATAAGAGTAGATATCTGTATCAGATTCTACTCTTATGATGTTAAGATTGTTCTCCTTTATTTGGCGTTCGATCTCCCGCTAGCTTCCTCCAAAGCTTACCTATTCTGACTTATGATCGGTTTAGTGGGAACATGTGTTTGTGTGGTGTGTTCGGGTCACAATATCCGAACCATCTGTGACTTAAGTTACTCGTTCGACTAACAGAACGGTAATGAGTGTGTGTAACAAGCTTAACATGAGGGTGAACTATTCTCTAGGCTTCTTATGTGATTAACCTTCTTGGTTTGTTGTTGTGGGAAGTGTACTCACTATGTATGTAATGTTGTGCTATGCAATATTGTTGCTATGCCATATGTATATGTTATGTGTTAAAATGAATGCCATGTCATCATGACAATTAGTTGCGCGTATCCGGTAGCCGATGGGCTGCGCGTTAACCATACCAGCCAAGGGTTGCTGACCCCCTCGGGGGCTTCATATTTTTACTGCAGGATGAGGATCGAGGAAGCGGAATGGCTATAGAATTTAGGCTGCAGAAATAATTTTGGTTATTTTGGATGTCGAGCTCGGGATGCGCCTGTGCTCACGTGGCGTTATACTTTGGTACCGTTTGTATTACAGTGACGGTCGTTTACAGTTGATAGTGGAGTTTATGTTTACAGTGACGGTTTGTATTAAATACTTGGTATGTTGGTTATGTATATATGGTTGTTGTTACCTAATGCTCGGGAGTTTGATCATCAGACCGGTACACTTGTATTTATTCTGCCTAGTAACCACGTGGGTGGTTAACGGCGTTGTAGCACCGAATCGTTTAGTTATTGTTTAGTTGTTTTCCGCAGCGATTTCAGTTATTGTTAAGTGATTAGTAGGGGTGTTACAGAACCACTCCTCATAATTTAGTTTCTCCATTGCAAGCGCTGCAACTAGGAGTTGTGTACTTAGAACCCACGAGAACTGTGTCTAGCTGCAACTTAAACGTCCAGAGAAACAACAACACCAAAGTACAGAGGAACAGCAACCTACTCATTCCATTCTCGAGCCAGCAGCAACAGGAAGTAAAAAAAAAAAGAAGAAGGGAAACTTCTGTCCCATACTGCTTGCTTCGTTTCTCTTTTTTTTCCTCCCATGCATCGTTCCAGCCCACTCCTTCCTTGCATGAAACCGTAAAAACAACATCACAACCAACCGATAAGTGCTGCTCTTTTTCTTGTTTACCGATGCAGCTCCCTTCCTCATTTATTGACTGAAGCCATATTCCAGCTCCTCTTGAGCCAGTAACCGCAGCAGATAACACCATGAGGAGGCCACGAGAACTAGCGCACTACATGCACATGCATATTCCTGAGTTCTCGTTATTGTTGGGGAGTTTGTTTACTTATTTGATTATTCTTTTTGTATATATACACTGCATAGATATAGTTTAGGGTTGCGCTTTTGGGTATCAAGAACAGATCGACACCCTTTTACGGCGAGACCCATTGAATGTTATGAGAGTGATTCTTTATTCGTGAATTGAGGTGAGTGTCTATCATTCGAAGAGTGATAGATTAGTGAGTGATTGTTCAAGGTGTTGAACAGATCAGGTGAGGAGTTTTTCACGCTATTAATATATATAGTGGCTGAGTTTCTTCTATATCGAGATTGCACTCTTTATATTAGTTAACATCAAGAACTCGGTTCAAGACTGAGTAAACTGGACGTCTCGTTATGAACTGTCATGTGGTATCACAACAGGTTTACCTTTGCTCGAAGCTAACGCTTCAAGGTAGATCGTGAAGATGAGTTCGTACAATGTCAAGGCTCCCAAGTTAACCAGGATAAACTACTCCAAATGGTACGAGCAGATGGAAGCTCAACTAATGTCCGTTGACTACAAAATTGGAAGGTAGTTACTAAAGGCGATTTCAAACCCACCGTCACTGTAGAAGGGAATATTAGGATAAGCCTGAAGAACAGTGGACAGAGGATGATGAGAAATTACTCAGCAAGAACAAACAAGCTCTGCGGATTCTCGTATTGTCTCTCTCGGATGAAGATCAAGGAAGAGTTCTCGGTATTCAAACAACGAAAGGTGTGTGAGATTTTCTTAAGATAGCATATCAAGGTACTGAGTCTATTCGAAAAGCAAAAGAGAAACAGTATAAGAGAGAATTCAATAACTTTAAGATGGCTGAAGGAGAGAAACGTTGGTTGCTGCGATTGAGAGATTCAATCAGATTTTAATCGAAATTAGACAGTGGGTGCATCGCTTACGAATGAACAGATTAAGGAGAGATTTTTGGAATCGCTTACTAAAGACTGGTTGAATTACACCTCTATGCTGGAAAAGATGGACAAAGTATCGACAGTGTCTTTCGAAGAATTGTGTTCTGATTGAATCGTCCATGAATGTAAGATGATGAAAGAACAGTCATTGGATGGTATTTCTCTTGAAAGAAAAGATCTTGCTTTGAAGGGAAAAGGGTGGTGGAAAATACTGATTGGGAGTTAGATGATGAGTTCGACACAGAGATAAATTTACTGGCTCAAGGTTTGAAGAGAATTATGAGCAGAAAAATGGGTGGATTCAGGGTTCAAGCAGCAACCGGGGCGACTCAGATATGAGTAAGGTGGAGTGTTTCCGGTGTCACAAGTTAGGTCATATGATAAAGGATTGTCCTTTGTCATCCAAACCCCCACAGTATAGAAATCGAGATCCCGTAGGGGCTGCAGTATTGCAGGAAGGGGTGAAGAAGAGAAGAAGAAGAGTCTGAACCGGCTGAAAAGGTGGAGGCACATTATTGTATGACGGCTATCCATCGGTCTCACACTGATGAACTAGCATACGATGAATCGATGTGTGTCTGGTTGTGAAAGACAAGGAGCATCACTCTCTCGTGGGAGAGCAGGTAAGGTAAGTTTTCTCAACTTCAATAATGTAGGTAGGGAATCTCTGAAAGATCAGATTTTTGATGCTTTGACGGTCGCTTTGTTAGAAATTGAGGCTTTAAAAGGAAAGCTTGACGATGTAGTAGTAGTAGAGAAATTCAAATAAAGCAACTAGAGCAGGAGATAAATGAGTTGAAAAGAAAAAAAAATAAGGAGTTAGCAGAAAAGCTGGTAGAAAGTTCATCCAAGGTGTTACAATCTACGTTTACGTCGTCTGTTAAAAGTAAGTTGAGTTCAATACCGGAATGGGCAGAAAACGAAATTCAATTACTTAAGGCGGATAATGAATGGGTTCGTCAGGATAATGCTGATCTCCAAAAACAATGTGATACTCTGGATAGAAGACTGAACATCATCAATCTAGAAAATCCATCGTGGCATACAGGGAAAATCAAACTTAATGAAATTGTTAGAAAACCAAATAAAAATCAAAGGTGGACTAGGGTTCTGTGGAGTTGAAGCTGATCTAAGACCGAAGAAGAAATATACACAAATTAAAACTATTCCTGTAAAGAGAAATCTTTCATCTGGTTCAACAGTGATAGAATGTTGTTATTGTCATATTCTTGGACATCATATCAATTCATGTTTAAGTTGAGCGGGGAAAAATGCTAGAGATTCTGCTACTCATTCTATTACATATGCTAGTATGTATTCTCGTCGACCCAAACAGCAATGGGTTCCTAAACGTTATTGATTCCTTTTCTCTATGGCCAGGATTATGCTGACGGAGCCAACATTTGGCTTATGGATAGCGGATGTTCTCGGCATATGACTGGAGACCATACACTGTTTCAGGAACTTGAAGGTTTACATGGAGGATTTGTGACTTTTGGAAATAATGGGAAGGGACAGATCATTGCTATAGGCACAGTAGGTCACCAGGGGAGTGTTGAAGATGTGTGCTTGGTGGATGGATTAGAGCACAATCTATTGAGTGTGTCACAAGTGTGTGATAAGGGTCCTTCCTCTATTACCTTTGACTCTTATAGTTTCATTGTCACAGATTTGACGACAGGCGCACCTCTTCTGCAAGGATATCGCAGGGGTAATCTGTATCTAGTGGATGTTATGATCAAAGATTGGATGCTACCTGTCTCACTGCTTCCACAGAAAATGCTAACTTATGGCATCAACGTCTTGGTCATGCCCACATACGTCTGCTTAATAAATTGCGAACTCAACACCTCGTTGAAGGATTACCATCATCGGTTCTTCAGGAAGACTTTCCTTGCAGTGCATGCCAGCTAAATAAGCAGACTCGCTCAGCACATATTCCTAAGTGTTGTGGTTTTTACCTCCACCGTGCTGGAATTGGTACATATGGATTTGGTAGGACCTATGCGCACCATGACCAGGGCTGGAAAGAAATATATTTTGGTTTGGTTGATGATTATTCTCGCTCCACTTGGATTTACCTACTTCATGCTAAAGCCGATACTTTCAATTTGTTAAGGGTTTTGTGTTCAGATACAGCGCCAATTGGGGTTTCCTCTGCGTACCATTCGATCAGACAATGGTACAGAATTTGTCAATCAGCAGTTTCGACAGTTTTGTACTGATCAAGGTATCACCCATACTTTTTCAGCAGTGCGCACACCTCAGCAGAATGGTGTTGTGGAACGAAAGAATCGTACATTAGTTGAGATGGCACGCACAATGCTTAATGCTAGTGGATTAGCACCTAGTTTCTAGGGAGAGGCTGTTAACACGGCGTGTTATATTCTCAAAAGGGCGCTTATCAGACCCATACTCAATCAAACTCCATATAGCTGGTAAAGGGATGACCTCCGTCAATTGGATATTTTAAGGTATTTGGGTGTAGGTGTTTCATTTTGCACAATGGTAAACTTAACACTGGGAAGCTTGATACCAGAGGAGATGAAGGAGTATTTTTGGGATATTCTACTACTAGTAAGGCTTATCGGGTATTCAACAAACGCACTCTTGTAGTGGAAGAATCGTCATATGTACGATTTGATGAAAAGAATTTTGGTTCCCGAAATCCACAAAATATTGGGTCAGAATTAGGTGTCGATGATTCTGATGATTCAGACTCGGATTCTGTACCTCCATTTGTTCAAATTTCTCCTATCACATCACATACAGATTCCATTCAGTTCCTTCTACTTCGTTACAACCGTCTTCTGATAATCTGAATAGCTCATCTATGCAGTTGAAACCTCTGGAACGGACAATTCTGTATCAGAATCAAATCGAGACCCAAGCTCATCATCTGATGATACCTCAGTGCCCCCTAACATTCCTTCTCGTCGGGCTCCAGGTGTTACGCTGGATAATCTTATTTCAGACTTGAACTCAGGACGTGTGACTCGTAACTCACTTCGGAATTTCTGTGCTCATGAAGGCTTCCTGTCAAGTATTGACCCCGTAATATCAAAAAAGCCCTTACTGATTCTGATTGGATACAGGCTATGCAGGACGAACTCAATGAGTTCAAACGGAATGATGTCTGGACCTTAGTTCCTCGACCAAGTCATATAGGAGGTTATCGGTACGCGCTGGGTTTATCACAACAAACTTGATGCTGATGGTCATGTTGCTCGTAACAAGGCCCGCTTAGTAGTTCAGGGGTACAATCAACAAGAGGGGGATAGACTATGACGAAACTTATGCACCTGTTGCCCGTCTAGAAGCAATTCGAAGTTGATCGCCTTTGCAGCACATAGGGCATTTCCCTTATACCAGATGGATGTTAAGTGTGCGTTTCTAAATGGTTATATTGATAAAGAGGTTTATGTAGCTCAACCCCCTGGATTTATTGATCAGTCCAGACCTGATGATGTTTTTCTACTCAAGAAATCTGTTTATGGGTTGAAGTAGGCACCGAGGGTCTGGTATGCTCGTCTTACTTCTTATCTGCTTCAGCAAGGATTACTAGAGGTCAAGTGGATAGTACGTTGTTCATCAAATTCCAGGATCTGATATATTGTTGATTCAAATCTACGTTGATGACATGTGTTTAGATCATCTTGTCCTGGATTGTCTAAATCGTTTGAAACTGTGATGACTAACGAATTTCAATGAGCAGCATGGGAGAACTCACGTTTTTCTTAGGTTTGCAAATTCCTCAGACTACCACTCACACTTGTGTTGGCAAGGGAAATACACTACTGAGTTACTGTCCAAGTTTGGGTTTGACTCTGCAAAATCCCTGGCAACCCCAATGTCTAGTATTGTTAAACTTGGTTCAGAAACTCATGCTGAATCCACTGATCCCACCGAATATAGGGCTATGATTGGCTCTTTAATGTACCTCACTGCAAGCAGACCGGATATTCTCTACAGTGTCTGCTATAGTGCCCGGTTTCAGGCCGATCCACGAGTTCCTCATCTTCAAGCAGTGAAACGAATTTTTCGTTACTTGTGTGGCACTCCTAACCCGGGTTTGGCTTATCATGTAGGATCTTCTTTTACACTCCAGGCATACACTGATGCAGCTTTTGGAGGATCTCTTACTGATCGCAAGAGTACATCAGGATGTGCCCAGCTCCTTGGTACTAGTCTGGTATCTTGGTTCTCTAAGAAACAATCCTCTGTGGCTTTGTCCACCACTGAAGCTGAGTACATTGCTGTTGCTGCATGTTGTGCACAAGTTCTTTGGCTACAATATCAACTTGAAGACTATGGCATGCCCCAATCACCAGTTTCTATCTACTGTGACAAACAATCTACTATTGCTTTGCCAAAGAATCCCGTTCAACACTCTCGTACAAAACATATTGAGATAGTCACCATTTTCTTCGTGATCAAGTCGAGAAAGGGACAGTAGAATTGCTCCATTGTTACTGAGCAGCAATTGGCGGATATCTTTACCAAACCGCTTCCTCGGGAGATCTTCAATCGTCTGAGTCTAGCACTGGGCATGGTTAACATTGATTAAGGTCCATTACTTTTATTTTCTGTGTTTTTCCCTTTTATGTACAAACATGGTACTAGGTATGAGTGGGAGATTACATTACATCTATGTGAGGATTCCTTTGACTGCTATGGAACACATTATAGATGATCTGGATCAATGTTATGTAGGAATGTTTTTCATGTTACTGGTTTACCTTTCTTCTGTTTGTCATTTATAGTTTCCCAGCATTCATAAAAACAAAAAAAAAAAAAATCCCAATATGCCACAAATACTTCTTCACGTTCTTCTTAAACGTCGTCCACTCTGCATACCCATTTACCCACGTTTTTGTCAGTTTACTTGCTTGTCAGTCTTAAGCCCAAATCTTCCGTAACGTCTTCTCTTTTTTTCAAAATCCATGATCTTTACTGCTTGCTCGCGTCTTCTTGCTCCTTTACCTTCACCATGGAAATCGTTCTGTATGACCTGCCTTTGCCTACCGTCAGCTTCTTTCCCTCTCAGTTCCACATTTTCTTGATTCGTCCATTCCGAGCATTTCTATCGACTCTAGTTTGCTCCCCATGCAACCAGAATTTCATGTCCCACTTGTTGTTGAGTACCCTCCACTCCTTTTACCTATGCCGCCTTCTACACCAGATTTTTCACCCAAGAAGTGTGCTGATGATTTTCCTTCTTGCAATGTCCCATTTGACGATTCCCCTGTCTCTGATCCTATGCCCACATCTCCCCCATTATCTCCGCAAAACCCTTCCCTTCCCGCCGAAACCCTAGATCCCAGACCCGTCCTTCTCGGGCAGCTGTTCTTCGACATCGCCAAACTCTTCGGTCACGTCGTCCTCAACCTCCTCCGCCCCCATCTACCCAGTCGCACCCTGATGTTCTTTCGGATGATGACGTGCCACTGTCAGTTGCGCCAACGCAAGCGTTCCGCTACACACACTCACGTTGCGTCTTCTTCCAAGCGTCCTCGCCATGCGACTCGGCGCCCAGCTCTTCTGCTACTGTGTCTGTTGCTTCTCGGGTTCTTCATCGACGAATTCCGCCTGGTCTGGTCACTCTTTTCCCTGTTTTCCCTCATTTAAGTCTGAAATTCGTAATGCACACATTGTTGTGGGAAAACGTGTGGATTGTGCTTGGCTCCGTAAGAACAAGTTGTCCAACATTGCTAGTTGCCTTTCAGCTCAAGGCTGGTCGTCTGTGTTTACTTTGGGTACGAAAATCTACTGGGAGTCGGTTAAGGAATTTTACAAGAACTTGCAGTTTGTGGATGAGTATTTGATTCGGTCTAAGGTTAAAGGGGTGGATATTGAGTTAACTCCTGATTTGATCGGCATGATTCTGGATGTTCCTTTTGAGGGTATTAAGACTTTTTCCCGCGAGGTTAATACTTTTCCCCTCTCAAAAGAATGAGGATCTTTTTGGTTTTTGGGATTGAACCTGAGACCGGAAGATTCGGTCTGTTCCTCAAAGGCAGCTTGATGTACTTGGACGATTACTCCATATCATTGTTCATCAAGGCGTAGCTCCCAGGAATGACCAACGTGGGACGGTTACATTCCTGGACATCTGTTTGATGTGGTGTCTTATACAGAAATGTCCTATAAGCTTGCCTCACTTCATGCTATTTCATATCCATCATGCTATCACTGAGTGTACCTCCTCTTTGCCTTATGCTTCCTGGCTGACGACGATCTTTGAGTACTTCTCTGTTGATCTTTCTACTGACTCTGCCAAAGTTCTGGATCATAATCATGAACTTTCTCAGACTACCCTATCCAAGATGGGTCTTGCCCTGGCTGGGAATATATGGATTGTTTAACAGCCGCCTAGAGCTATTTCAGAGAATCTTGGCAGTGTTTCACACCAGTTGGAAGAACTTTGTCTCTGGTCAAGGATGTGAATGCACGTTTGGCACATCTTGAAGCTCATCTGGGGGTGCGATGATAATTGTTCCTCATGTTCCTTGCCCTGTTTGTTGGTTTCCATTAGCGATGTTGTTGTTCTCCAGACTTAAGCTTGGTTGTAATCCTTTTGTGGTGCCTCTATCAGACTATTTTTCTTTCTGTCCTTCGTTTGTTTATGTGAGCTGTTTCTTGGTTGCTCCTGTTGTTTTTGCCACAATTTGAGACTCCTTCCTGCAATTAACATTGTATAAAATGCTATTCAGTGTTCCTCATTATGTCTTTTTACATTTCGTGAGGTTATAGGCCCACACCATTTTTTTGATTGCGCAAAAGGGGGGAAGCATGGTGAATATGAGTATTTTGGCTGTTGATCTAGTTAGCTTTGTTTCAGGGGGAATCTTCCTTTCAGGGGGAATATGATACACGTGGTATCTCTTTTCACCATGACCAAGTTTGCACACATCAAAAAAGGGGAAAACTGTAAATGTATGTGGGCGACACATACTTATAGTTTTTGATGTGTGACAAATATGCAGTGCCGGTCTTGTACTCAGTATATGATTTATCTTGGTAAAAATTCATCTTGACTATACAAAGAGCGAAGCTGCTCACGTGCATTTTATGCTGCGATAGGTTGTTAAGATTCCTTCAGATATATCTCCCTTTATTCTCGGTACTATTGGAGAGGAGATATATCTTCCTAAGTTCTCGTTATTGATGGGAAATTGTTTTACTTATTTGATTATTCTTTTGTATATATACACTTCATAGATATAGTTTGGGGTTGCGCTTTGGGTATCAAGAACAGATCGACACCCTTTTACGGCGAGACCCATTGAGTGTTATGAGAGTGATTCTTTATTCGTGAATTGAGGTGAGTGACTATCATTCGAAGAGTGATAGATTAGTGAGTGATTGTTCAAGGTATTGAACAGATCAGGTGAGGAGTTTTTCACGCTATTAATATATATTAGTGGTTGAGTTTTCTTCTATATCGAGATTGCACTCTTTTGTTAGTTAACAACAAGAACTCGGTTCAAGACTGAGAACCGGACGTCTCGTTATGAAACTATCAATGCTCCTCCTCTGACCAAGGTTTCGAACAGCACCAGACAGGTTGACAACAGGTCAGCTTACCTTCTTTTTTCATTATTGAACAAACTCTCTAACCCCCATTTATCCAGGAGCGTGAAACCATCTGGCTCCACTTCTCCACCGCATTATCCTTCTTAGTACCAAGCTACGAGCAGTAAGAGAGAACCTGAAATACCCCAAACCTTTGTATGTGGTTTAAACATTAGAATATGGTATATTAAGATTAAAAAGAGTCTTAGGAACATTAGTAAACAATTTAAACCATAGAAAACACAAATAAATACCTTAAGGTCAATAAAGGCTAAAATGTGCTCTAAGCTTGGGATAAGTTTGGTTAAGACCTAATAAGCTTATCAGACTTCATTTAGGTATTAATGAACATATTAAACCAATTACCAAAGAAAACCAAGCTTGAAAACAAGTTAAAACACAAAATGTGCTTTAAGGAGTCTTAAAGCACATTTTTGAAAAAAATTGTCTTGTAAATGAGTTTTGAATGGCTAGATGTCCATAATTACTCTTTAATTAACATGTGTACTACTTAGTATCACATTAGGAAGTCTAAATCAATGGGAAATCAAAAATTTCACAACTATGTGCCTTGTTTTTGTGAATAGTAACAAAATAAGCAAGTTTATAACATATGTCAATATAGTAATTTAATTGGTCAACAAGGACTAAAATACCCCTAAGTACATTAAGGGGGCCGGTTTTCTTAGTGGTGAGTCACCACTCTTGTTAGCTTGTTAACAAATTAAGATGACTACTTAAGTTAGTATTTGCTTTAACATATAAATATCTCCTAAAAGCAAACTTATCTTCATTCTCTCATTTCCCTCTTCATTTCCCATGTCTTCAACCTCTCTTCTTCATTCTCCATTCACGGTTTTGCAATAGTACCACACACAACTCCATCTTTGATCTCTTGTAATCCCTAGCTCACATTGTCAAATCAAAAACTAAGACCACCATTCTCTTTGTCTCATCAAGCTCTTCATTCCTATCTTCTCAAAATTCCAAGAGCTCCATTTCGGTGCCAAGAGGAATCTCCATGGAAGGAGCTTGAGCTCATCTTTTCACATTTTATTGTTCTCCTTTGCTTCAAGGTAAGGAAACTCAACAAAAACTCCATTTCCTTCATGTTTTGATGTTGACTGAAAATCACCATTGATGGTGTTCTTTATATTGCCTTGTTCTAGCCTCATTTCAACCTTTCAAGGACTTGGTGGAGTCCTCTCTTGATATATTCAATCTCTTTCAAATACCAAGGTAAAACAACTATCTTAATGTTTTAAAAACAATGTATAACCTAGGGTTTACAATGAGATGCATAAAGCTTGTATACTCATTTCATCATTTGTATAATGTTTAGAAGTTGACAAGCAACTAAAGCCTTGCCGATTATAATCAAGGAAACAAGAAAGAAGTTTGTGAGGAAAAGAGGTAAATGTGTTAACCTAATGTAGTTTAATGTCTTAGGAGAAATGAGCCTATATTGCTTGTTAAAACTAGTTAAAGAGCCAATGGTGAATGACTTAGTAAAATGCTCTCAAGGAGACTATTAAAGGGCATATGTGTTGTTGTATGTATTTGCAGGTCAAAGGCAAATATAATGTGGGAAATTCAGTGTTTATGGTTTGTGCAATTTAAGGGCCTAAGAGCCATGTTATTTAAGGGCCTAAGTGCCAAGCAATTTAAATTATGCACTATATTGTGATGTAGTGTTAAATGAGTGAAGTTTTGTGTACAAGAATGTTCTTGATGGATTTTAGTGTTCTTGGATGTTTAATGGTGAAAACAATGTGTTTTGGCTTAGTAATGTCTAGGAGAACCCATGTCGAAATTTAGATAATGTATAAGAAGTTTTAGGTGTTTAAAATGAGTTTGATGAGTTAGGAAGTGTTTAGCATGGTTAAGTGTTCTACTAGGGAAGGAAACATGCATTAAGGTATTCTAAGATGTAAAAAGGACTTGGGCAATGTTTTAGAGGATTTAGAATGCAAATGAGTGCTTTGGGATAGTTCAAGATCATGGTGTGATTGTGTTTAGGACTTGTGCAATGTTGGTAAATAGGAAGAAGTGATGTGTTGCTTGGAGGAGCTATAAACTTGTAGAAATATTCAAGGAGTTGGGTTAGGAAGAAAAGATGCTTGGGAGATGATGTTGTAGAGGTGAGAAAACATTTGGGAATAGTGGAAGTTATAGGTATGAAACACCACATAGAAACTTAGTGAAAAACATTACAAGTGTAAACCTTTTATAAGAATTTGTGTAATGCTTGAGGAGGATTTTAGTAAATGATTTAAGGAGTTTAATGGAGGTCTTGAGGTGTTTGAAGTGCCCAAATAAGGTTAGAACATACTAGGATATATGTGGGAAGTTTGGAGTTAAATGGGCAATTAAAAACAAGGGTCTGGAGCAGACCGACCTTGGGGACCGGACCTGCAAGGTCGGTCGAGCCCAGTTTACCCTGCGAGAAATGGTCTCTGGAATGGACCGACCTTGGGGACCGGACTTGCAAGGTCGGTTGGGCATGGATTTTTTGTACGGATTGAGTCTCTGGAATAGACCGACCTTGGGACCGAACTTACAAGGTCGGTCATGCCTAAATTTGTGTACGTAAGTGAGACTCGGGAATCGACCGATCTCGCGACCGGACATGCCAAGATCGGTCGGGCCTGAATTTTCAAAGGAAAAAAACTTTCAGGAATAGACCGAACTTGCAAGGTCAGTCGGAGTAGAATTTTTGACGGTAATGTGTTCTGGAATGGACCGACCTTGTCTAAGGTCGGTCGGTAAGGTCGGTCGGTAAGGTCGGTCGGACCAAAACTTGTAAAAAAAAAACAAAGTATGGCTTAAGTAGTTAACCCTAGGGGGTATAATGTGGGTAATCAAGGATAAGTTTGAGGATTAAAACATGCCATATAACCATGTAAAAATGTTTAGTAAAAATTTGAAGTTAAGTAAGTAAATTGACCGACGTTATTAATCATGTATAGGAGTGACCTACGGTGGAAACCAGTCGAAGCAAGGACCAAGGTATGGTTTTCTTGCAGTCTGTTGCCTACCGGTTTACACCGGCTTGTGTGTTGTTTGTTTTTCTGTATGTTTATGACCTTGTAAGACTTAAGTCATGTAACGAGTTTACAGTTGTTCATATTATTGTATTGTTGAAGTGTGACTCATACCCCATGTGTGTGACTAACAAGACTTAACCACATGTTGTGATTCGTTATTGAGTTCCAACAGTGAACTTCTAACGAGTGTTAACTGGGGGTGAGGAATCCGGTTGTCCGGTCACGCGTGTAAGTATAAGAGTAGATATCTGTATCAGATTCTACTCTTATGATGTTAAGATTGTTCTCCTTTATTTGGCGTTCGATCTCCCGCTAGCTTCCTCCAAAGCTTACCTATTCTGACTTATGATCGGTTTAGTGGGAACATGTGTTTGTGTGGTGTGTTCGGGTCACAATATCCGAACCATCTGTGACTTAAGTTACTCGTTCGACTAACAGAACGGTAATGAGTGTGTGTAACAAGCTTAACATGAGGGTGAACTATTCTCTTGGCTTCTTATGTTGATTAACCTTCTTGGTTTGTTGTTGTGGGAAGTGTACTCACTATGTATGTAATGTTGTAATATGCAATATTGTTGCTATGCCATATGTATATGTTATGTGTTAAAATGAATGCCATGTCATCATGACAATTAGTTGCGCGTATCCCGGTAGCCGATGGGCTGCGCGTTAACCATACCAGCCAAGGGTTGCTGACCCCCTCGGGGGCTTCATATTTTTACTGCAGGATGAGGATCGAGGAAGCGGAATGGCTATAGAATTTAGGCTGCAGAAATAATTTTGGTTATTTTGGATGTCGAGCTCGGGATGCGCCTGTGCTCACGTGGCGTTATACTTTGGTACCGTTTGTATTACAGTGACGGTCGTTTACAGTTGATAGTGGAGTTTATGTTTACAGTGACGGTTTGTATTAAATACTTGGTATGTTGGTTATGTATATATGGTTGTTGTTACCTAATGCTCGGGAGTTTGATCATCAGACCGGTACACTTGTATTTATTCTGCTAGTTAACCACGTGGGTGGTTAACGGCGTTGTAGCACCGAATCGTTTAGTTATTGTTTAGTTGTTTTCCGCAGCGATTTCAGTTATTGTTAAGTGATTAGTAGGGGTGTTACAGAACCACTCCTCATAATTTAGTTTCCTCCATTCGCAAGCTGCAACTAGGAGTTGTGTAACTTAGAACCCACGAGAACTGTGTCTAGCTGCAACTTAAACGTCCAGAAACCAACACCAAAGTACAGAGGAACAGCAACCTACTCATTCCATTCTCGAGCCAGCAACAGGAAGTAAAAAAAAAAGAAGAAGGGAAACTTCTGTCCCATACTGCTTGCTTCCGTTTCTCTTTTCTTTTCCTTCCCATGCATCGTTCCAGCCCACTCCTTCCTTGCATGAAACCGTAAACAACACATCACAACCAACCGATAAGTGCTGCTCTTTTCTCTTGTTTACCGATGCAGCTCCCTTCCTCATTTATTGACTGAAGCCATATTCCAGCTCCTCTTGAGCCCAGTAACCGCAGCAGATAACACCATGAGGAGGCCACGAGAACTAGCGCACTACATGCACATGCATATTCCTGAGTTCTCGTTATTGTTGGGAAGTTTGTTTACTTATTTGATTATTCTTTTTGTATATATACACTGCATAGATATAGTTTAGGGTTGCGCTTTTGGGTATCAAGAACAGATCGACACCCTTTTACGGCGAGACCCATTGAATGTTATGAGAGTGATTCTTTATTCGTGAATTGAGGTGAGTGTCTATCATTCGAAGAGTGATAGATTAGTGAGTGATTGTTCAAGGTGTTGAACAGATCAGGTGAGGAGTTTTTCACGCTATTAATATATATTAGTGGCTGAGTTTTCTTCTATATCGAGATTGCACTCTTTATATTAGTTAACATCAAGAACTCGGTTCAAGACTGAGTAAACTGGACGTCTCGTTATGAACTGTCATGTGGTATCACAACAGGTTTACCTTTGCTCGAAGCTAACGCTTCAAGGTAGATCGTGAAGATGAGTTCGTACAATGTCAAGGCTCCCAAGTTAACCAGGATAAACTACTCCAAATGGTACGAGCAGATGGAAGCTCAACTAATGTCCGTTGACTACAAAATTTGGAAGGTAGTTACTAAAGGCGATTTCAAACCCACCGTCACTGTAGAAGGGAATATTTAGGATAAGCCTGAAGAACAGTGGACAGAGGATGATGAGAAATTACTCAGCAAGAACAAACAAGCTCTGCGGATTCTCGTATTGTCTCTCTCGGATGAAGATCAAGGAAGAGTTCTCGGTATTCAAACAACGAAAGGTGTGTGAGATTTTCTTAAGATAGCATATCAAGGTACTGAGTCTATTCGAAAAGCAAAAGAGAAACAGTATAAGAGAGAATTCAATAACTTTAAGATGGCTGAAGGAGAAACGTTGGTTGCTGCGATTGAGAGATTCAATCAGATTTTAATCGAAATTAAGACAGTGGGTGCATCGCTTACGAATGAACAGATTAAGGAGAGATTTTTGGAATCGCTTACTAAAGACTGGTTGAATTACACCTCTATGCTGGAAAAGATGGACAAAGTATCGACAGTGTCTTTCGAAGAATTGTGTTCTGATTGAATCGTCCATGAATGTAAGATGAAAGAACAGTCATTGGATGGTATTTCTCTTGAAAGAAAAGATCTTGCTTTGAAGGGAAAAGGGTGGTGGAAAATACTGATTGGGAGTTAGATGATGAGTTCGACACAGAGATAAATTTACTGGCTCAAGGTTTGAAGAGAATTATGAGCAGAAAAAATGGTGGATTTCAGGGTTCAAGCAGCAACCGGGGCGACTCAGATATGAGTAAGGTGGAGTGTTTCCGGTGTCACAAGTTAGGTCATATGATAAAGGATTGTCCTTTTCATCCAAACCCCCCAGTATAGAAATCGAGATCCCGTATGGCTGCTGCAGTATGGGGTGAAGAAGAAGAAGAGTCTGAACCGGCTGAAAAGGTGGAGGCACATTATTGTATGACGGCTATCCATCGGTCTCACACTGATGAACTAGCATACGATGAATCGATGTGTCTGGTTGTGAAAGACAAGGAGCATCACTCTCTCGTGGGAGAGCAGGTAAGTTTCTCAACTTCAATAATGTAGGTAGGGAATCTCTGAAAGATCAGATTTTTGATGCTTTGACGGTCGCTTTGTTAGAAATTGAGGCTTTAAAAGGAAAGCTTGACGATGGCTGTAGTAGAGAATTCAAATAAAGCAACTAGAGCAGGAGATAAATGAGTTGAAAAGAAAAAATAAGGAGTTAGCAGAAAAGCTGGTAGAAAGTTCATCCAAGGTGTTACAATCTACGTTTACGTCGTCTGTTAAAAGTAAGTTGAGTTCATACCGGAATGGGCAGAAAACGAAATTCAATTACTTAAGGCGGATAATGAATGGGTTCGTCAGGATAATGCTGATCTCCAAAAACAATGTGATACTCTGGATAGAAGACTGAACATCATCAATCTAGAAAATCCATCGTGGCATACAGGGAAAATCAAACTTAATGAAATTGTTAGAAAACCAAATAAAAATCAAAGTGGACTAGGGTTCTGTGGAGTTAAAGCTGATCTAAGACCGAAGAAGAAATATACACAAATTAAAACTATTCCTGTAAAGAGAAATCTTTCATCTGGTTCAACAGTGATAGAATGTTGTTATTGTCATATTCTTGGACATCATATCAATTCATGTTTTAAGTTGCAGCGGAAAAATGCTAGCGATTCTGCTACTCATTCTATTACATATGCTAGTATGTATTCTCGTCGACCCAAACAGCAATGGGTTCCTAAACGTTATTGATTCCTTTTCTCTATGGCCAGGATTATGCTGACGGAGCCAACATTTGGCTTATGGATAGCGGATGTTCTCGGCATATGACTGGAGACCATACACTGTTTCAGGAACTTGAAGGTTTACATGGAGGATTTGTGACTTTTGGAAATAATGGGAAGGGACAGATCATTGCTATAGGCACAGTAGGTCACCAGGGGAGTGTTGAAGATGTGTGCTTGGTGGATGGATTAGAGAACAATCTATTGAGTGTGTCACAAGTGTGTGATAAGGGTCCTTCCTCTATTACCTTTGACTCTTATAGTTTCATTGTCACAGATTTGACGACAGGCGCACCTCTTCTGCAAGGATATCGCAGGGGTAATCTGTATCTAGTGGATGTTAATGATCAAAGATTGGATGCTACCTGTCTCACTGCTTCCACAGAAAATGCTAACTTATGGCATCAACGTCTTGGTCATGCCCACATACGTCTGCTTAATAAATTGCGAACTCAACACCTCGTTGAAGGATTACCATCATCGGTTCTTCAGGAAGACTTTCCTTGCAGTGCATGCCAGCTAAATAAGCAGACTCGCTCAGCACATATTCCTAAGTGTGTGGTTTTTACCTCCACCGTGCTGGAATTGGTACATATGGATTTGGTAGGACCTATGCGCACCATGACCAGGGCTGGGAAGAAATATAATTTTGGTTTGGTTGATGATTATTCTCGCTCCACTTGGATTTACCTACTTCATGCTAAAGCCGATACTTTCAATTTGTTTAACCGGTTTTGTGTTCAGATACAGCGCCAATTGGGGTTTCCTCTGCGTACCATTCGATCAGACAATGGTACAGAATTTGTCAATCAGCAGTTTCGACAGTTTTGTACTGATCAAGGTATCACCCATACTTTTTCAGCAGTGCGCACACTTCAGCAGAATGGTGTTGTGGAACGAAAGAATCGTACATTAGTTGAGATGGCACGCACAATGCTTAATGCTAGTGGATTAGCACCTAGTTTCTAGGGAGAGGCTGTTAACACGGCGTGTTATATTCTCAAAAGGGCGCTTATCAGACCCATACTCAATCAAACTCCATATTAGCTGGTAAAGGGATGACCTCCGTCAATTGGATATTTTAAGGTATTTGGGTGTAGGTGTTTCATTTTGCACAATGGTAAACTTAACACTAGGAAGCTTGATACCAGAGGAGATGAAGGAGTATTTTTGGGATATTCTACTACTAGTAAGGCTTATCGGGTATTCAACAAACTCACTCTTGTAGTGGAAGAATCGTCATATGTACGATTTGATGAAAAGAATTTTGGTTCCTGAAATCCACAAAATATTGGGTCAGAATTAGGTGTCGATGATTCTGATGATTCAGACTCAGATTCTGTACCTCCATTTGTTCAAATTTCTCCTATCACATCACATACAGATTCACATTTAGTTCCTTCTACTTCGTTACAACCGTCTTTTGATAATCTGAATAGCTCATCTATGCAAGTTGAAACCTCTGGAACGGACAATTCTGTATCAGAATCAAATCGAGACCCAAGCTCATCATCTGATGATACCTCAGTGCCCCCTAACATTCCTTCTCGTCGGGCTCCAGGTGTTACGCTGGATAATCTTATTTCTGACTTGAACTCAGGACGTGTGACTCGTAACTCACTTCGGAATTTCTGTGCTCATGAAGGCTTCCTGTCAAGTATTGAACCCCGTAATATCAAAAAGCCCTTACTGATTCTGATTGGATACAGGCTATGCAGGACGAACTCAATGAGTTCAAACGGAATGATGTCTGGACCTTAGTTCCTCGACCAAGTCATAAGGAGGTTATCGGTACGCGCTGGGTTTATCGTAACAAACTTGATGCTGATGGTCATGTTGCTCGTAACAAGGCCCGCTTAGTAGTTCAGGGGTACAATCAACAAGAGGGGATAGACTATGACGAAACTTATGCACCTGTTGCTCGTCTAGAAGCTATTCGTATGTTGATCGCCTTTGCAGCACATAGGGCATTTCCCTTATACCAGATGGATGTTAAATGTGCGTTTCTGAATGGTTATATTGATAAAGAGGTTTATGTAGCTCAACCCCCTGGATTTATTGATCAGTCCAGACCTGATGATGTTTTTCTACTCAAGAAATCTGTTTATGGGTTGAAGCAGGCTCCGGGTCTGGTATGCTCGTCTTACTTCTTATCTGCTTCAGCAAGGATTTACTAGAGGTCAAGTGGATAGTACGTTGTTCATCAAATTCCAGGACTCTGATATATTGTTGATTCAAATCTATGTTGATGACATTGTGTTTGGATCATCTTGTCCTGGATTGTCTAAATCGTTTGAAACTGTGATGACTAACGAATTTTCAATGAGCAGCATGGGAGAACTCACGTTTTTCTTAGGTTTGCAAATTCGTCAGACTACCACTCACACATTTGTTTGGCAAGGGAAATACACTACTGAGTTACTGTCCAAGTTTGGGTTTGACTCTGCAAAATCCCTGGCAACCCCAATGTCTAGTATTGTTAAACTTGGTTCAGAAACTCATGCTGAATCCACTGATCCCACCGAATATAGGGCTATGATTGGCTCTTTAATGTACCTCACTGCAAGCAGACCAGATATTCTCTACAGTGTCTGCTATTGTGCCCGGTTTCAGGCCGATCCACGAGTTCCTCATCTTCAAGCAGTGAAACGAATTTTTCGTTACTTGTGGCACTCCTAACCTGGGTTTGGCTTATCATGTAGGATCTTCTTTTACACTCCAGGCATATACTGATGCAGATTTTGGAGGATCTCTTACTGATCGAAAGAGTACATCAGGATGTGCCCAGCTCCTTGGTACTAGTCTGGTATCTTGGTTCTCTAAGAAACAATCCTCTGTGGCTTTGTCCACTACTAAAGCTGAGTACATTGCTGCTGCTGCATGTTGTGCACAAGTTCTCTGGCTACAATATCAACTTGAAGACTATGGTGTGCCCCAATCACCCGCTCCTATCTACTGTGACAATCAATCTACTATTGCTTTGTCAAAGAATCCTGTTCAACACTCTCGTACGAAACATATTGAGATACGTCACTATTTTCTTCGTGATCAAGTTGAAAAAGGGACAGTAGAATTGCTCCATTGTTCTACTGAGCAGCAATTGGCGGATATCTTCACCAAACCGCTTCCTCGGGAGATCTTCAATCGCTTGAGTCTAGCACTAGGCATGGTTAACATTGATTAAGGTCCATTACTTTTATTTTCTATGTTTTTCCTTTTGTGTACAAACATGGTACTAGGTATGAGTGGAGTTTACATTTACATCTATGTGAGGATTCCGTTGACTGCTGGAACACGTTATAGATGATCTGGATCAATGTTATAGTAGGAATGTTTTTCATGTTACTGGTTTACCTTTCTTCTGTTTGTCATTTATTTATGTTTCCCATTCATAAAACAAAAACAAAAAAAACCCAATGCCACAAATACTTCTTCACGTTCTTCTCAAACGTCGTCCACTCTGCATACCCATTTACCCACGTTTTGTCAGCTTTACTTGCTTGTCAGTCTTAAGCCCAAATCTTCCGTAGCGTCTTCTCTTTTTCAAAATCCCTGATCTTTACTGCTTGCTCGCGTCTTCTTGCTCCTTTACCTTCGCATGGAAATCGTTCTGTATGACCCTGCCTTTGCCTACCGTCAGCTTCTTTCCCTCTCAGTTCCACATTTTCTTGATTCGTCCATTCCGAGCATTTCTATCGACTCTAGTTTGCTCCCCATGCAGCCAGAATTTCATGTCCCACTTGCTGTTGAGTACCCTCCACTCTTTTACCTATGCCGCCTTCTACTCCAGATTTTCACCCAAGAAGTGTGCTGATGATTTTCCTTCTTGCAATGTCCCATTTGACGATTCCCCGTCTCTGATCCTATGCCCACATCTCCACCATTATCTCCGCAAAACCCTTCCCCTCCCCGCCGAAACCCTAGATCCCAGACCCGTCCTTCTCGGGCAGCTGTTCTTCGACGTCGCCAAACTCTTCGGCCGTCGTCCTCAGCCTCCTCCGCCCTCATCTACCCTCGCACCCTGATGTTCTTTCTGATGATGACGTGCCACTGTCAGTCTTGCGCCAACGCAAGCGTTCCGCTGCACACACTCACATTGCGTCTTCATCCAAGCGTCCTCGTCGTGCGACTCCGGCGCCCAGCTCTTCTGCTACTGTGTCGTTGCTTCCGGTTCTTCATCGACGAATTCCGCCTGGTCTGGTCACTCTTTTCCCTGTTTTCCCTCATTTAAGTCTGAAATTCGTAATGCACACATTGTTGTGGGAAAACGGGTGGATTGTGTTTGGCTCCGTAAGAACAAATTGTCCAACATTGCTAGTTGCCTTTCAGCTCAAGGCTGGTCGTCTGTGTTTACTTTGGGTACGAAAATCTACTGGGAGTCGGTTAAGGAATTTTACAAGAACTTGCAGTTTGTGGATGAGTATTTGATTCGGTCTAAGGTTAAAGGGGTGGATATTGAGTTAACTCCTGATTTGATCGGCATGATTCTGTGTGTCCCTTGTGAGGGTATTAAGACTTTTTCCCGTGAGGTTAACACTTTTGCTCCCTCTCAAAAGGATGAGGACCTTTTTGGCTTCTTTGGGCTTGAACCTGAGACCCGGAAGATTCGGTCTGTTCCTCAAAGGCAGCTTGATGTACTTGGACGATTACTCCATATCATTGTTTATCAAGGCGTAGCTCCCAGGAATGACCAACGTGGGACGGTTACATTCCTGGACATATGTTTGATGTGGTGTCTTATACAGAAATGTCCTATAAGCTTGCCTCACTTCATGCTATTTCATATCCATCATGCTATCACTGAGTGTACCTCCTCTTTGCCTTATGCTGCCTGGCTGACGACGATCTTTGAGTACTTCTCTGTTGATCTTTCTACTGACTCTGCCAAAGTTCTGGACCATAATCATGAACTTTCACAGACTACCCTATCCAAGATGGGTCTTGCCCTGGCTGGGAATATATGGATTGTTAAACAGCCGCCTAGAGCTGTTTCAGAGAATCTTGGCAGTGTTTCGCACCAGTTGGAAGAACTTCTGTCTCTGGTCAAGGATGTGAATGCACGTTTGGCACATCTTGAAGCTCATCTGGGGGTGCGACGATAATTGTTCCTCATGTTCCTTGCCCTGTTTTGGTTTCCCTTAGCGATGTTGTTGTTTTCCAGACTTACGCTGTTGGTGTAATCCTTTTTTTGTGCTCTATCAGACTATTTTTCTTTCTGTCCTTCGTTTTTTTGAGCTGTTTCTTGGTTGCTCCTGTTGCTTTTGCCATTCTCTGAGACTCCTTCCTGCAATTAACATTGTATAAAATGCTATTGTGTTCCTCAGTATGTTTTTTACATTTCGTGAGGTTATAGGCCCGTACCATTTTTGATTGCGCAAAAGGGGGAAGCATGGTGAATATGAGCTTTTTGGCTGTTGATCTAGTTAGCTTTGTTTCAGGGGGAATCTTCCTTTCAGGGGGAATATGTTACACGTGGTATTTCTTTTCACCATGACCAAGTTTGCACACATCAAAAAAGGGGGAAACTGTAAATGTATGTGGGCGACACATACTTATAGTTTTTGATGTGTGACAAATATGCAGTGCCGGTCTTGTACTCAGTATATGATTTATCTTGGTAAAATTCATCTTGACTACTACCAAGAGCGAAGCTGCTCACGTGCCTTTTTATGCTGCGATAGGTTGTTAAGATTCCTTCAGATATATCTCCCTTTATTCTCGGTACTATTGGAGAGGAGATATATCTTCCTGAGTCGTTATTGTTGGGAGTTTGTTTACTTATTTGATTATTCTTTTGTATATATACACTGCATAGATATAGTTTAGGGTTGCGCTTTTGTGTATCAAGAACAGATCGACACCCTTTTACGGTGAGACCCATTGAGTGTTATGAGAGTGATTCTTTATTCGTGAATTGAGGTGAGTGACTATCATTCGAAGAGTGATAGATTAGTGAGTGATTGTTCAAGGTGTTGAACAGATCAGGTGAGGAGTTTTTCACGCTATTAATATATATTAGTGGCTGAGTTTTCTTCTATATCGAGATTGCATCTTTATATTAGTTAACACCAAGAACTCGGTTCAAGACTGAGTAAACCGGACGTCTCGTTATGAACTATCAATGCTCCTCCTCTGACCAAGGTTTCGAACAGCACCAGACAGGTTGACAACAGGTCAGCTTTACCTTCTTTTCATTATTGCACAAACTCTCTCAACCCCATTTCCCAGGAGCGTGAAACCATCTGGCTCCACTTCTCCACCGCATTATCCTTCTTAGTACCAAGCTACGAGCAGTAAGAGAGAACCTGAAATACCCCAAACCTTTGTATGTGGTTTAAACATTATAATATGGTATATTAAGATTAAAAAGAGTCTTAGGAACATTAGTAAACAATTTAAACCATAGAAAACACAAATAAATACCTTAAGGTCAATAAAGGCTAAAATGTGCTCTAAGCTTGGGATAAGTTTGGTTAAGACCTAATAAGCTTATCAAGACTTCATTTAGGTATTAATGAACATATTAAACCAATTACCAAAGAAAACCAAGCTTGAAAACAAGTTAAAACACAAATGTGCTTTAAGGAGTCTTAAAGCACATTTTTGAAAAAAATTGTCTTGTAAATGAGTTTTGAATGGCTAGATGTCCATAATTACTCTTTAATTAACATGTGTACTACTTAGTATCACATTAGGAAGTCTAAATCAATGGGAAATCAAAAATTTCACAACTATGTGCCTTGTTTTTGTGAATAGTAACAAAATAAGCAAGTTTATAACATATGTCAATATATGTAATTTAATTGGTCAACAAGGACTAAAATACCCCTAAGTACATTAAGGGGCCGGTTTTCTTAGTGGTGAGTCACCACTCTTGTTAGCTTGTTAAACAAATAAAGAATGACTACTTAAGTTAGTATTTGCTTTAACATATAAATATCTCCTAAAAGCAAACTTATCTTCATTCTCTCATTTCCCTCTTCATTTCCCATGTCTTCAACCTCTCTTCTTCATTCTCCATTCACGGTTTTGCAATAGTACCACACACAACTCCATCTTTGATCTCTTGTAATCCCTAGCTCACATTGTCAAATCAAAAAGTAAGACCACCATTCTCTTTGTCTCATCAAGCTCTTCATTCCTATCTTCTCAAAATTCCAAGAGCTCCATTTCGGTGCCAAGAGGAATCTCCATGGAAGGAGCTTGAGCTCATCTTTTCACATTTTATTGTTCTCCTTTGCTTCAAGGTAAGGAAACTCAAACAAAAACTCCATTTCCTTCATGTTTTGATGTTGACTGAAAATCACCATTGATGGTGTTCTTTATATTGCCTTGTTCTAGCCTCATTTCAACCTTTCAAGGACTTGGTGGAGTCCTCTTTGATATATTTCAATCTCTTTCAAATACCAAGGTAAAACAACTATCTTAATGTTTTAAAACAATGTATAACCTAGGGTTTACAATGAGATGAAGCATAAAGCTTGTATACTCATTTCATCATTTGTATAATGTTTAGAAGTTGACAAGCAACTAAAGCCTTGCCGATTATAATCAAGGAAACAAGAAAGAAGTTTGTGAGGAAAAGAGGTAAATGTGTTAACCTAATGTAGTTTAATGTCTTAGAGAAATGAGCCTATATTGCTTGTTAAAACTAGTTAAAGAGCCAATGGTGAATGACTTAGTAAAACTCTCAAGGAGACTATTAAAGGGCATATGTGTTGTTGTATGTATTTGCAGGTCAAAGGCAAATATAATGTGGGAAATTCAGTGTTTATGGTTTGTGCAATTTAAGGGCCTAAGAGCCATGTTATTTAAGGGCCTAAGTGCCAAGCAATTTAAATTATGCACTATATTGTGATGTAGTGTTAAATGAGTGAAGTTTTGTGTACAAGAATGTTCTTGATGGATTTTAGTGTTCTTGGATGTTTAATGGTGAAAAAGTGTTTTGGCTTAGTAATGTCTAGGAGAACCCATGTCGAAATTTAGATAATGTATAAGAAGTTTTAGGTGTTTAAAATGAGTTTGATGAGTTAGGAAGTGTTTAGCATGGTTAAGTGTTCTACTAGGGAAGGAAACATGCATTAAGGTATTCTAAGATGTAAAAAGGACTTGGGCAATGTTTTAGAGGATTTAGAATGCAAATGAGTGCTTTGGGATAGTTCAAGATCATGGTGTGATTGTGTTTAGGACTTGTGCAATGTTGGTAAATAGGAAGAAGTGATGTGTTGCTTGGAGGAGCTATAAACTTGTAGAAATATTCAAGGAGTTGTGTTAGGAAGAAAAGATGCTTGGGAGATGATGTTGTAGAGGTGAGAAAACATTTGGGAATAGTGGAAGTTATAGGTATGAAACACCACATAGAAACTTAGTGAAAAACATTACAAGTGTAAACCTTTTTATAAGAATTTGTGTAATGCTTGAGGAGGATTTTAGTAAATGATTTAAGGAGTTTAATGGAGGTCTTGAGGTGTTTGAAGTGCCCAAATAAGGTTAGAACATACTAGGATATATGTGGGGAAGTTTGGAGTTAAATGGGCAATTAAAAACAAGGGTCTGGAGCAGACCGACCTTGGGGACCGGACCTGCAAGGTCGGTCGAGCCCAGTTTACCCTGCGAGAAATGGTCTCTGGAATGGACCGACCTTGGGGACCGGACTTGCAAGGTCGGTTGGGCATGGATTTTTAGTAAGGATTGAGTCTCTGGAATAGACCGACCTTGGGACCGAACTTACAAGGTCGGTCATGCCTAAATTTGTGTACGTAAGTGAGACTCGGGAATCGACCGATCTTGCGACCGGACATGCCAAGATCGGTCGGGCCTGAATTTTCAAAGGAAAAAAACTTTCAGGAATAGACCGAACTTGCAAGGTCAGTCGGAGTAGAATTTTTGACGGTAATGTGTTCTGGAATGGACCGACCTTGTCTAAGGTCGGTCGGTAAGGTCGGTCGGTAAGGTCGGTCGGACCAAAACTTGTAAAAAAAAAACAAAGTATGGCTTAAGTAGTTAACCCTATGGGGTATAATGTGGGTAATCAAGGATAAGTTTGAGGATTAAAACATGCCATATAACCATGTAAAAATGTTTAGTAAAAATTTGAAGTTAAGTAAGTAAATTGACCGACGTTATTAATCATGTATAGGAGTGACCTACGGTGGAAACCAGTCGAAGCAAGGACCAAGGTATGGTTTTCTTGCAGTCTGTTGCCTACCGGTTTACACCGGCTTGTTGTTGTTTGTTTTTCTGTATGTTTATGACCTTGTAAGACTTAAGTCATGTAACGAGTTTACAGTTGTTCATATTATTGTATTTTGAAGTGTGACTCATACCCCATGTGTGTGACTAACAAGACTTAACCACATGTTGTGATTCGTTATTGAGTTCCAACAGTGAACTTCTAACAGTGTTAACTGGGGGTGAGGAATCCGTGTTGTCCGGTCACGCGTGTAAGTATAAGAGTAGATATCTGTATCAGATTCTACTCTTATGATGTTAAGATTGTTCTCCTTTATTTGGCGTTCGATCTCCCGCTAGCTTCCTCCAAAGCTTACCTATTCTGACTTATGATCGGTTTAGTGGGAACATGTGTTTGTGTGGTGTGTGTTCGGGTCACAATATCCGAACCATCTGTGACTTAAGTTACTCGTTCGACTAACAGAACGGTAATGAGTTGTGTAACAAGCTTAACATGAGGGTGAACTATCTCTAGGCTTCTTATGTTGATTAACCTTCTTGGTTTGTTGTTGTGGGAAGTGTACTCACTATGTATGTAATGTTGTGCTATGCAATATTGTTGCTATGCCATATGTATATGTTATGTGTTAAAATGAATGCCATGTCATCATGACAATTAGTTGCGCGTATCCCGGTAGCCGATGGGCTGCGCGTTAACCATACCAGCCAAGGGTTGCTGACCCCCTCGGGGGCTTCATATTTTTACTGCAGGATGAGGATCGAGGAAGCGGAATGGCTATAGAATTTAGGCTGCAGAAATAATTTTGGTTATTTTGGATGTCGAGCTCGGGATGCGCCTGTGCTCACGTGGCGTTATACTTTGGTACCGTTTGTATTACAGTGACGGTCGTTTACAGTTGATAGTGGAGTTTATGTTTACAGTGACGGTTTGTATTAAATACTTGGTATGTTGGTTATGTATATATGGTTGTTGTTACCTAATGCTCGGGAGTTTGATCATCAGACCGGTACACTTGTATTTATTCTGCCTAGTTAACCACGTGGGTGGTTAACGGCGTTGTAGCACCGAATCGTTTAGTTATTGTTTAGTTGTTTTCCGCAGCGATTTCAGTTATTGTTAAGTGATTAGTAGGGGTGTTACAGAACCACTCCTCATAATTTAGTTTCCTCCATTCGCAAGCTGCAACTAGGAGTTGTGTAACTTAGAACCCACGAGAACTGTGTCTAGCTGCAACTTAAACGTCCAGAAACAACAACACCAAAGTACAGAGGAACAGCAACCTACTCATTCCATTCTCGAGCCAGCAACAGGAAGTAAAAAAAAAAAGAAGAAGGGAAACTTCTTGTCCCATACTGCTTGCTTCCGTTTCTCTTTTCTTTTCCTTCCCATGCATCGTTCCAGCCCACTCCTTCCTTGCATGAAACCGTAAACAACAACATCACAACCAACCGATAAGTGCTGCTCTTTTTCTCTTGTTTACCGATGCAGCTCCCTTCCTCATTTATTGACTGAAGCCATATTCCAGCTCCTCTTGAGCCCAGTAACCGCAGCAGATAACACCATGAGGAGGCCACGAGAACTAGCGCACTACATGCACATGCATATTCCTGAGTTCTCGTTATTGTTGGGAAGTTTGTTTACTTATTGATTATTCTTTTTGTATAATACACTGCATAGATATAGTTTAGGGTTGCGCTTTTGGGTATCAAGAACAGATCGACACCCTTTACGGCGAGACCCATTGAATGTTATGAGAGTGATTCTTTATTCGTGAATTGAGGTGAGTGTCTATCATTCGAAGAGTGATAGATTAGTGAGTGATTGTTCAAGGTGTTGAACAGATCAGGTGAGGAGTTTTTCACGCTATTAATATATTAGTGGCTGAGTTTTCTTCTATATCGAGATTGCACTCTTTATATTAGTTAACATCAAGAACTCGGTTCAAGACTGAGTAAACTGACGTCTCGTTATGAACTGTCATGTGGTATCACAACAGGTTTACCTTTGCTCGAAGCTAACGCTTCAAGGTAGATCGTGAAGATGAGTTCGTACAATGTCAAGGCTCCCAAGTTAACCAGGATAACTACTCCAAATGGTACGAGCAGATGGAAGCTCAACTAATGTCCGTTGACTACAAATTTGGAAGGTAGTTACTAAAGGCGATTTCAAACCCACCGTCACTGAAGGGAATATTTAGGATAAGCCTGAAGAACAGTGGACAGAGGATGATGAGAATTACTCAGCAAGAACAAACAAGCTCTGCGGATTCTCGTATTGTCCTCTCGGATGAAGATCAAGGAAGAGTTCTCGGTATTCAAACAACGAAAGGTGTGTGAGATTTTCTTAAGATAGCATATCAAGGTACTGAGTCTATTCGAAAAGCAAAAGAGAAACAGTATAAGAGAGAATTCAATAACTTTAAGATGGCTGAAGGAGAAACGTTGGTTGCTGCGATTGAGAGATTCAATCAGATTTTAATCGAAATTAAGACAGTGGGTGCATCGCTTACGAATGAACAGTTAAGGAGAGATTTTTGGAATCGCTTACTAAAGACTGGTTGAATTACACCTCTATGCTGGAAAAGATGGACAAAGTATCGACAGTGTCTTTCGAAGAATTGTGTTCTGATTGAATCGTCCATGAATGTAAGATGAAAGAACAGTCATTGGATGGTATTTCTCTTGAAAGAAAAGATCTTGCTTTGAAGGGAAAAGGGTGGTGGAAAATACTGATTGGGAGTTAGATGATGAGTTTCGACACAGAGATAAATTTACTGGCTCAGGTTTGAAGAGAATTATGAGCAGAAAAAATGGGTTTTCATTCAGGGTTCAAGCAGCAACCGGGGCTCAGATATGAGTAAGGTGGAGTGTTTCCGGTGTCACAAGTTAGGTCATATGATAAAGGATTGTCCTTTGTCATCCAAACCCCCAGTATAGAAATCGAGATCCCCGTATGGCTGCTGCAGTATGGGGTGAAGAAGAAGAAGAGTCTGAACCGGCTGAAAAGGTGGAGGCACATTATTGTATGACGGCTATCCATCGGTCTCACACTGATGAACTAGCATACGATGAATCGATGTGTCTGGTTGTGAAAGACAAGGAGCATCACTCTCTCGTGGGAGAGCAGGTAAGTTTCTCAACTTCAATAATGTAGGTAGGGAATCTCCGAAAGATCAGATTTTTGATGCTTTGACGGTCGCTTTATTAGAAATTGAGGCTTTAAAAGGAAAGCTTGACGATGGTAGTAGTAGAGAAATTCAAATAAAGCAACTAGAGCAGGAGATAAATGAGTTGAAAAGAAAAATAAGGAGTTAGCAGAAAAGCTGGTAGAAAGTTCATCCAAGGTGTTACAATCTACGTTTACGTCGTCAGTTAAAAGTAAGTTGAGTTCAATACCGGAATGGGCAGAAAAGGAAATTCAATTACTTAAGGCAGATAATGAATGGATTCGTCAGGATAATGCTGATCTCCAAAACAATGTGATACTCTGGATAGAAGACTGAACATCATCAATCTAGAAAATCCATCGTGGCATACAGGGAAAATCAAACTTAATGAAATTGTTAGAAAACCAAATAAAAATCGAGGTGGACTAGGGTTCTGTGGAGTTGAAGCTGATCTAAGACCGAAGAAGAAATATACACAAATTAAAACTATTCCTGTAAAGAGAAATTTTCATCTGGTTCAACAGTGATAGAATGTTGTTATTGTCATATTCTTGGACATCATATCAATTCATGTTTTAAGTTGCAGCGGAAAAATGCTAGAGATTCTGCTACTCATTCTATTAAATATGCTAGTATGTATTCTCGTCGACCCAAACAGCAATGGGTCCCTAAACGTTATTGATTCCTTTCTCTATGGCCAGGATTATGCTGACGGAGCCAACATTTGGCTTATGGATAGCGGATGTTCTCGGCATATGACTGGAGACCATACACTGTTTCGGAACTTGAAGGTTTACATGGAGGATTTGTGACTTTTGGAAATAATGGGAAGGGACAGATCATTGCTATAGGCACAGTAGGTCACCAGGGGAGTGTTGAAGATGTGTGCTTGGTGGATGGATTAGAGCACAATCTACTGAGTGTGTCACAAGTGTGTGATAAGGGTCCTTCCTCTATTACCTTTGACTCTTATGGTTTCATTGTCACAGATTTGACGACAGGCGCACCTCTTCTACAAGGATATCGCAGGGGTAATCTGTATCCAGTGGATGTTGATGATCAAAGATTGGATGTTACCTGTCTCACTGCTTCCACAGAAAATGCTAACTTATGGCATCAGCGTCTTGGTCATGCCCACATACGCCTGCTTAATAAATTACGAACTCAACACCTCGTTGAAGGATTACCATCGTCGGTTCTTCAGGAAGACTTTCCTTGCAGTGCATGCCAGCTAAATAAGCAGACTCGCTCAGCACATATTCCTAAGTCTGTGGTTTCTACTTCCACCGTGCTGGAATTGGTACATATGGATTTGGTAGGACCTATGCGCACCATGACCAGGGCTGGAAGAAATATATTTTGTTTTGGTTGATGATTATTCTCGCTTCACTTGGATTTGCCTACTACATGCTAAAGCCGATACTTTCAATCTGTTTAAAGGGTTTTGTGTTCAGATACAACGCCAATTGGGGTTTCCTCTGCGTACCATTCGATCAGACAATGGTACAGAATTTGTCAATCAGCAGTTTCGACAGTTTTGTACTGATCAAGGTATCACCCATACTTTTTCAGCAGTGCGCACACCTCAGCAGAATGGTGTTGTGGAACGAAAGAATCGCACATTAGTTGAGATGGCACGCACAATGCTTAATGCTAGTGGATTAGCACCTAGTTTATGCGAGAGGCTGTTAACACGGCGTGTTATATTCTCAACAGGGCTCTTATCAGACCTATACTCAATCAAACTCCATATCAGCTGGTAAAGGGACGACCTCCGTCAATTGGATATTTTAAGGTATTTGGGTGTAGGTGTTTCATTTTGCACAATGGTAAACTTAACACTGGGAAGCTTGATACCAGAGGAGATGAAGGAGTATTTTTGGGATATTCTACTACTAGTAAGGCTTATCGGGTATTCAACAAACGCACTCTTGTCGTGGAAGAATCGTCATATGTACGATTTGATGAAAAGAATTTTGGTTCCCGAAATCCACAAAATATTAGGTCAGAATTAGGTGTCGATGATTATGATGATTCAGACTCGGATTCTCCATCTCCATTGTTCAAATTTCTCCTATCACATCACATACAGATTCATTCAGTTCCTTCTACTTCGTTACAACCGTCTTCTGATAATCCGAATAGCTCATCTATGCAGGTTGAAACCTCTGGAACGGACAATTCTGTATCAGAATCAAATAGAGACCCAAGCTCATCATCTGATGATACCTCAGTGCCCCCTAACATTCCTTCTCGTCGGGCTCCAGGTGTTACGCTGGATAATCTTATTTCAGACTTGAACTCAGGACGTGTGACTCGTAACTCACTTCGGAATTTCTGTGCTCATGAAGGCTTCCTGTCAAGTATTGAACCCCGTAATATCAAAAAGCCCTTACTGATTCTGATTGGATACAGGCTATGCAGGACGAACTCAATGAGTTCAAACGGAATGATGTCTGGACCTTAGTTCCTCGACCAAGTCATAAGGAGGTTATCGGTACGCGCTGGGTTTATCGCAACAAACTTGATGCTGATGGTCATGTTGCTCGTAACAAGGCCCGCTTAGTAGTTCAGGGGTACAATCAACAAGAGGGGATAGACTATGACGAAACTTATGCACCTGTTGCCCGTCTAGAAGCTATTCGTATGTTGATCGCCTTTGCAGCACATAGGGCATTTCCCTTATACCAGATGGATGTTAAATGTGCGTTTCTGAATGGTTATATTATAAGAGGTTTATGTAGCTCAACCCCCTAGATTTATTGATCAGTCCAGACCTGATGATGTTTTTCTACTCAAGAAATCTGTTTATGGGTTGAAGTAGGCACCGAGGGTCTGGTATGCTCGTCTTACTTCTTATCTGCTTCAGCAAGGATTTACTAGAGGTCAAGTGGATAGTACGTTGTTCATCAAATTCCAGGACTCTGATATATTGTTGATTCAAATCTACGTTGATGACATTGTGTTTGGATCATCTTGTCCTGGATTGTCTAAATCGTTTGAAACTGTGATGACTAACGAATTTTCAATGAGCAGCATGGGAGAACTCACGTTTTTCTTAGGTTTGCAAATTCGTCAGACTACCACTCACACATTTGTTTGGCAAGGGAAATACACTACTGAGTTACTGTCCAAGTTTGGGTTTGACTCTGCAAAATCCCTGGCAACCCCAATGTCTAGTATTGTTAAACTTGGTTCAGAAACTCATGCTGAATCCACTGATCCAACCGAATATAGGGCTATGATTGGCTCTTTAATGTACCTCACTGCGAGCAGACCAGATATTCTCTACAGTGTCTGCTATTGTGCCCGGTTTCAGGCCGATCCACGAGTTCCTCATCTTCAAGCAGTGAAACGAATTTTTCGTTACTTGTGTGGCACTCCTAACCTGGGTTTGGCTTATCATGTAGGATCTTCTTTTACACTCCAGGCATACACTGATGCAGATTTTGGAGGATCTCTTACTGATCGCAAGAGTACATCAGGATGTGCCCAGCTCCTTGGTACTAGTCTGGTATCTTGGTTCTCTAAGAAACAATCCTCTGTGGCTTTGTCCACCACTGAAGCTGAGTACATTGCTGTGCTGCATGTTGTGCACAAGTTCTTGGCTACAATATCAACTTGAAGACTATGGCATGCCCCAATCACCAGTTCTATCTACTGTGACAATCAATCTACTATTGCTTTGTCAAAGAATCCCGTTCAACACTCTCGTACAAAACATATTGAGATACGTCACCATTTTCTTCGTGATCAAGTCGAGAAAGGGACAGTAGAATTGCTCCATTGTTCTACTGAGCAGCAATTGGCGGATATCTTTACCAAACCGCTTCCTCGGGAGATCTTCAATCGTCTGAGTCTAGCACTGGGCATGGTTAACATTGATTAAGGTCCATTACTTTTATTTTCTGTGTTTTTCCTTTTGTACAAACATGGTACTAGGTATGAGTGGAGTTTACATTTACATCTATGTGAGGATTCCGTTGACTGCTTGGAACACGTTATAGATGATCTGGATCAATGTTATAGTAGGAATGTTTTTCATGTTACTGGTTTACCTTTCTTCTGTTTGTCATTTATAGTTTCCCACCTTCATAAAACAAAACAAAAAAAACCCAATATGCCACAAATACTTCTTCACGTTCTTCTCAAACGTCGTCCACTCTGCATACCCATTTACCCACGTTTTGTCAGCTTTACTTGCTTGTCAGTCTTAAGCCCAAATCTTCCGTAGCGTCTTCTCTTTTTTCAAAATCCCTGATCTTTACTGCTTGCTCGCGTCTTCTTGCTCCTTTACCTTCACCATGGAAATCGTTCTGTATGACCCTGCCTTTGCCTACCGTCAGCTTCTTTCCCTCTCAGTTCCACATTTTCTTGATTCGTCCATTCCGAGCATTTCTATCGACTCTAGTTTGCTCCCCATGCAGCCAGAATTTCATGTCCCACTTGCTGTTGAGTACCCTCCACTCCTTTTACCTATGCCGCCTTCTACTCCAGATTTTCACCCAAGAAGTGTGCTGATGATTTTCCTTCTTGCAATGTCCCATTTGACGATTCCCCTGTCTCTGATCCTATGCCCACATCTCCACCATTATCTCCGCAAAACCCTTCCCCTCCTCGCCGAAACCCTAGATCCCAGACCCGCCCTTCTCGGGCAGCTGTTCTTCGACGTCGCCAAACTCTTCGGCCGCGTCGTTCTCAGCCTCCTCCGCCTCCATCTACCCCGTCGCACCCTGATGTTCTTTCTGATGATGACGTGCCACTGTCAGTCTTGCGCCAACGCAAGCGTTCCGCTACACACACTCACATTGCGTCTTCATCCAAGCGTCCTCGTCGTGCGACTCCGGCGCCCAGCTCTTCTGCTACTGTGTCTGCTGCTTCTTCAGGTTCTTCATCGACGAATTCCGCATGGTCAAGTCACTCATTTCCCTGTTTTCCCTCATTTAAGTCTGAAATTCGTAATGCACACATTGTTGTGGGAAAACGTGGATTGCTTGGCTCCGTAAGAACAAATTGTCCAACATTGCTAGTTGCCTTTCAGCTCAAGGCTGGTCGTCTGTGTTTACTTTGGGTACGAAAATCTACTGGGAGTCGGTTAAGGAATTTTACAAGAACTTGCAGTTTGTGGATGAATATTTGATTCGGTCTAAGGTTAAAGGGGTGGATATTGAGTTAACTCCTGATTTGATCGGCATGATTCTGGATGTTCCTTTTGAGGGTATTAAGACTTTTTCCCGTGAGGTTAACACTTTTGCTCCCTCTCAAAAGGATGAGGATCTTTTTGGTTTCTTTGGGATTGAACCTGAGACCTGGAAGATTCGGTCTGTTCCTCAAAGGCAGCTTGATGTACTTGGACGATTACTCCATATCATTGTTTATCAAGGCGTAGCTCCCAGGAATGACCAACGTGGGACGGTTACATTCCTGGACATATGTTTGATGTGGTGTCTTATACAGAAATGTCCTATAAGCTTGCCTCACTTCATGCTATTTCATATCCATCATGCTATCACTGAGTGTACCTCCTCTTTGCCTTATGCTGCCTGGCTGACGACGATCTTTGAGTACTTCTCTGTTGATCTTTCTACTGACTCTGCCAAAGTTCTGGATCATAATCATGAACTTTCTCAGACTACCCTATCCAAGATGGGTCTTGCCCTGGCTGGGAATATATGGATTGTTAAACAGCCGCCTAGAGCTGTTTCAGAGAATCATGGCAGTGTTTCGCACCAGTTGGAAGAACTTGTCTCTGGTCAAGGATGTGAATGCACGTTTGGCACATCTTGAAGCTCATCTGGGGGTGCGACGATAATTGTTCCTCATGTTCCTTGCCCTGTTGTTGGTTTCTCTTAGCGATGTTGTTGTTTTCCAGACTTACGCTGTTGGTGTAATCCTTTTTGTTGGTGCCTCTATCAGACTATTTTTCTTTCTGTCCTTCGTTTGTTTCTGTGAGCTGTTTCTTGGTTGCTCCTGTTGTTTTTGCCACTATCTGAGACTCCTTCCTGCAATTAACATTGTATAAAATGCTATTCCGTGTTCCTCAGTATGTCTTTTTACATTTCGTGAGGTTATAGGCCCGTACCATTTTTTGATTGCGCAAAAGGGGGAAGCATGGTGAATATGAGCATTTTGGCTGTTGATCTAGTTAGCTTTGTTTCAGGGGGAATCTTCCTTTCAGGGGGAATATGATACACGTGGTATCTCTTTTCACCATGACCAAGTTTGCACACATCAAAAAAGGGGGAAACTGTAAATGTATGTGGGCGACACATACTTATAGTTTTTGATGTGTGACAAATATGCAGTGCCGGTCTTGTACTCAGTATATGATTATCTTGGTAAAATTCATCTTGACTACACAGAAGCGGAGCTGCTCACGTGCCTTTTTATGCTGCGATAGGTTGTTAAGATTCCTTCAGATATATCTCCCTTTATTCTCGGTACTATTGGAGAGGAGATATATCTTCCTAGTTCTCGTTATTGTGGGAATTTGTTTACTTATTTGATTATTCTTTTGTATATATACACTGCATAGATATAGTTTGGGGTTGCGCTTTTGTGTATCAAGAACAGATCGACACCCTTTTACGGTGAGACCCATTGAGTGTTATGAGAGTGATTCTTTATTCGTGAATTGAGGTGAGTGACTATCATTCGAAGAGTGATAGATTAGTGAGTGATTGTTCAAGGTATTGAACAGATCAGGTGAGGAGTTTTTCACGCTATTAATATATATTAGTGGTTGAGTTTTCTTCTATATCGAGATTGCACTCTTTATGTTAGTTAACACCAAGAACTCGGTTCAAGACTGAGTAAACCGGACGTCTCGTTATGAACTATCAATGCTCCTCCTCTGACCAAGGTTTCGAACAGCACCAGACAGGTTGACAACAGGTCAGCTTTACCTTATTTTCATTCTTGCACAAACTCTCTCAACCCCATTTCCCAGGAGCGTGAAACCATCTGGCACCACTTCTCCACCGCATTATCCTTCTCAGTACCAAGCTACGAGCAGTAAGAGAGAACCTGAAATACCCCAAACCTTTGTATGTGGTTTAAACATTAGAATATGGTATATTAAGATTAAAAAGAGTCTTAGGAACATTAGTAAACAATTTAAACCATAGAAAACACAAATAAATACCTTAAGGTCAATAAAGGCTAAAATGTGCTCTAAGCTTGGGATAAGTTTGGTTAAGACCTAATAAGCTTATCAAGACTTAATTTAGGTATTAATGAACATATTAAACCAATTACCAAAGAAAACCAAGCTTGAAAACAAGTTAAAACACAAAATGTGCTTTAAGGAGTCTTAAAGCACATTTTTGAAAAAAATTGTCTTGTAAATGAGTTTTGAATGGCTAGATGTCCATAATTACTCTTTAATTAACATGTGTACTACTTAGTATCACATTAGGAAGTCTAAATCAATGGGAAATCAAAAATTTCACAACTATGTGCCTTGTTTTTGTGAATAGTAACAAAATAAGCAAGTTTATAACATATGTCAATATAAGTAATTTAATTGGTCAACAAGGACTAAAATACCCCTAAGTACATTAAGGGGCCGGTTTTCTTAGTGGTGAGTCACCACTCTTGTTAGCTTGTTAAACAAAAAATTAAGAATACTACTTAAGTTACTATTTGCTTTAACATATAAATATCTCCTAAAAGCAAACTTATCTTCATTCTCTCATTTCCCTCTTCATTTCCCACATCTTCAACCTCTCTTATTCATTCTCCATTCACAGTTTTGCAATAGTACCACAAACAACTCCATCTTTGATCTCTTGTAATTCCTAGCTCACATTGCCAAATCAGAAACTAAGACCACCATTCTCTTTGTCTCATCAAGCTCTTCATTCCTATCTTCTCAAAATTCCAAGAGCTCCATTTCTGTGGCAAGAGGAATCTCTAAGGAAGGAGCTTGAGCTCATCTTTTCACATTTTATTGTTCTCCTTTGCTTCAAGGTAAGGAAACTCAAACAAAAACTCCATTTCCTTCATGTTTTATTGTTGACCGAAAATCACCATTGATGGTGTTCTTTATATTGCCTTGTTCTAGCCTCATCTCAACCTTTCAAGGACTTGGTGGAGTCCTCTCTTGATACATATTCAAACTCTCTTCAAATACCAAGGTAAAACAACTATCTTAATGTTTTAAAACAATGTATAACCTAGGGTTTACAATGAGATAAAGCATAAAGCTTGTATACTCATTTCATCATTTGTATAATGTTTAGAAGTTGACAAGCAACTAAAGCCTTGCCGATTTTAATCAAGGAAACAAGAAATAAGTTTGTGAGGAAAAGAGGTAAATGTGTTAACCTAATGTAGTTTAATGTCATAGGAGAAATGAGCCTATATTGCTTGTTAAAACTACTTAAAGAGCCAATGGTGAATGACTTAGTAAAATGCTCTCAAGGAGACTATTAAAGGGCATATGTGTTGTTGTATGTATTTGCAGGTCAAAGGCAAATATAATGTGGGAAATTCAGTGTGTATGGTTTGTGCAATTTAAGGGCCTAAGAGCCATGTTATTTAAGGGCCTAAGTGCCAAGCAATTTAAATTATGCACTATATTGTGATGTAGTGTTAAATGAGTGAAGTTTTGTGTACAAGAATGTTCTTGATGGATTTTAGTGTTCTTGGATGTTTAATGGTGAAAACAATGTGTTTTGGCTTAGTAATGTCTAGGAGAACCCATGCCGAAATTTAGATAATGTATAAGAAGTTTTAGGTGTTTAAAATGAGTTTGATGAGTTAGGAAGTGTTTAGCATGGTAAAGTGTTCTACTAGGGAAAGAAACATGCATTAAGGTATTCTAAGATGTAAAAAGGACTTGGGCAATGTTTTAGAGGATTTAGAATGCAAATGAGTGCTTTGGGATAGTTCAAGATCATGGTGAGATTGTGTTTAGGACTTGTGCAATGTTGGTAAATAGGAAGAAGTGATGTGTTGCTTGGAGGAGCTATAAACTTGTAGAAATATTCAAGGAGTTGGGTTAGGAAGAAAAGATGCTTGGGAGATGATGTTGTAGAGGTGAGAAAACATTTGGGAATAGTGGAAGTTATAGGTATGAAACACCACATAGAAACTTAGTGAAAAACATTACAAGTGTAAACCTTTTTATAAGAATTTGTGTATTGCTTGAGGAGGATTTTAGTGAATGATATAAGGATATATGTGGGGAAGTTTGGAGTTAAATGGGCAATTAAAAACAAGGGTCTGGAGCAGACCGACCTTGGGACCGGACCTGCAAGGTCGGTCGAGCCCAGTTTACCCTGCGAGAAATGGTCTCTGGAATGGACCGACCTTGGGGACCGGACTTGCAAGGTCGGTCGGGCATGGATTTTTAGTACGGATTGAGTCTCTGGAATAGACCGACCTTGGGACCGAACTTACAAGGTCGGTCATGCCTAAATTTTGTACGTAAGTGAGTCTCGGGAATCGACCGATCTTGCGACCGGACTTGCCAAGATCGGTCGGGCCTGAGTTTTCAAAGGAAAAAACTTTGGGAATAGACCGACTTGTGGACCGAACTTGCAAGGTCGGTCGGAGTAGAATTTTTGACGGTAATGTGTTCTGGAATGGACCGACCTTGTGTAAGGTCGGTCGGACCAAAACTTGTAAAAAAAAAACAAACAAAGTATGGCTTAAGTAGTTAACCCTAGGGGGTATAATGTGGTAATCAAGGATAAGTTTGGGCATTAAAACATGTCATATAACCATGTAAAATGTAGTAAATTTGAAGTTAAGTAAGTAAAACCGACATTATTAATCATGTATAGGAGTGACCTACGGTGGAAACAGTCGAAGCAAGGACCAAGGTATGGTTTTCTTGCAGTCTGTTGCCTACCGGTTTACACCGGCTTGTGTGTTGTTTGTTTTTCTGTATGTTTATGACCTTGTAAGACTTAAGTCATGTAACGAGTTTACAGTTGTTCATATTATTGTATTGTTGAAGTGTGACTCATACCCTGTGTGTGACTAACAACTTAACCACATGCTGTGATTGTTATTGAGTTCCAACAGTGAACTTCTAACGAGTGTTAACTGGGGTGAGGAATCCGGTTGTCCGGTCACGCGTGTAAGTATAAGAGTAGATATCTGTATCAGATTCGACTCTTATGATGTTAAGATTGTTCTCCTTTATTTGGCGTTCGATCTCCCGCTAGCTTCCTCCAAAGCTTACCTATTCTGACTTATGATCGGTTTAGTGGGAACATGTGTTTGTGTGGTGTGTTCGGGTCACAATATCCGAACCATCTGTGACTTAAGTTACTCGTTCGACTAACAGAACGGTAATGAGTGTGTGTAACAAGCTTAACATGAGGGTGAACCATTCTCTAGGCTTCTTATGTTGATTAACCTTCTTGGTTTGTTGTTGTGGGAAGTGTACTCACTATGTATGTGATGTTGTGCTATGCAATATTGTTGCTATGCCATATGTATATGTTATGTGTTAAAATGAATGCCATGTCATCATGACAATTAGTTGCGCGTATCCCGGTAGCCGATGGGCTGCGCGTTAACCATACCAGCCAAGGGTTGCTGACCCCCTCGGGGGCTCCATATTTTTACTGCAGGATGAGGATCGAGGAAGCGGAATGGCTATAGAATCTAGGCTGCAGAAATACTTTTGGTTATTTTGGATGTTGAGCCCGGGATGCGCCTGTGCTCCCGTGGCGTTATATTTTGGTACCGTTTGTATTATAGTGACGGTCGTTTACAGTTGACAGTGGAGTTTATGTGTACAGTTTACAATGATGGTTTGTATTAAATACTCGGTATGTTGGTTATGTATATATGGTTGTTGTTACCTAATGCTCGGGAGTCTGATCATCAGACCGGTACACTTGTATTTATTCTGCCTAGTTAACCACGTGGGTGGTTAACGGCGTTGTAGCACCGAATCATTTAGTTATTGTTTAGTTGTTTTCCGCTGCGATTTCAGTTATTGTTAAGTGATTAGTAGGGGTGTTACAAAAAGTGGTATCAGAGCGAAGTATCGCTCTGATGACTAGAATACCGAGCTTAGGAATATACCGAGTTAGGAAACCTAACCACAGTTACCTAAGTGAGCAGTTATGGAAAGGTTAACCACTAACTAAGTGTGGAGATACCTTGTTGTCGGGAAACGTTACAACCGTTGGAACCGATAAGTGTGCAAGCACAATGCTAATGAATGTTCGTGTGAATTCAGATGTCAGGTAGACCACGAGGTCGAGGCCGCGGGCGCGGCATTGGTGATACTGGGAACCAGGGGGAGAACCCTACGGCGCAAGTCATGGCCGACGCTGTTGCGGCCGCCGTAGCCCAGATGGTCCCACAATTAGTAGCTGCAATTCAGCAGGGGCAACAGCCCGAAGTTCAACCACCACCGCCACCGCCACGAGAGACCAACTGGGTCAAGGTTGGCAGATTTGAGACCCCCGTCGTTTATGGGGAGACCGACCCGTAAGCTGGAGGCGTACATCTCCGAGTTGGAGACCGCCTACGAGACCTTGGATGTGCCTGCTGGGCCAAGGTCCGTCTTGCCGCTTACTACCTGAAGGGTTCGGCACAAAGTTGGTGGAAGCTTGTGAGAGAGGACCGGATGGCGGATCCTCAGTTTGGTTGGAGAGAGTATACGGCTCTGCTGCGAGCCAAGTATTATCCTGTGCATGTGCAAGAGGCTAAGCGCCTAGAGCTGGATAGTCTGAGGCAGGGGGATAATGTCGGTCGACGATTACTACACCCTTTCACCGGCCTTATCCACCTGTTACCGGACCTGGGTACTCGAACCGGGTGCTGGTAAACCGTTTTACAACGGTCTCAGCCACCGTCTTCGCTACGGGATGGGGCCAGCTGAGTATACTACCTTGCAGGTAATTAAATACATGATGTGAATGGTAACCATAGTGTATTATGTGAGTTTGTGAGTGTGTTTTGTGGGGCATGACTGACATCCTAAATCCAGGAGTGCTATCATGCCGCTGCTAAGGTTGAGATTACCGTCCGACTGAGGGACGAGGAGAATGCGCACAAGCGCAAGGCCACGAGCGAGGGCCAGAGTCCGCAGGGGTACGGGGGAGGAAAGAAGAAGAAGAAGCCTTACCCCCAGCCCCAGAAGAGTCAGCACCAGGGTGACAAGGGCCAAGCCCAGACCACCACAGCTGAGGAGCCACTGAAGCTCACATACGCATATGCGGCGAAACCCCTACGCTCTTACCCGCCTAAGGGTAATTATTTAATCATGTGTGTCAAGTTGAAGTGTATGTTGTTAAGTTATGAAGTAAGTATTGATTGTGTACTGTGATAGCAGCTAGCGCGGGTTCTGGACCGGAGCGCCACTACTACTGTAAGTGGTGTAACGGAGACCACCCCAACAAGGACTGCAAAGGAAATGACGTGCAGTGTCGCTACTGCGAGAAGTGGGGTCACCGTGACTATGAGTGTTACCGGAACCCCAACAGCAGAGTCAACAAGCCCAAGGGGCAGTGGAAGGGTAAGGCCACAGCGACCATCGATGGCCCGAAGTCGGCTAACCAGCCACCCACAGATCAGAGGAACACTGATTCCCAGAAGGGGAAAGGGTCGGGACCTAGCAAGGCCGCCCTGAATGTGGTGGACCGGTCTGAGGCGCCAGGACCCTCTTCTAGACCAGGTACCGCCTAAATGTTGAGTGAAATAAGTGATTGCATACCGCATTTCATGCATGTGTGTTAGTGAGTCTAAGTGTACTACCATGTGAGTAAAGAATTAAAGTATAATGTGAAAGTCACCTAAATAGGTAATTTGGAAATCTAGGAACCTTCAATATTTGTTATCCAATCCCACCCACACCAAACCCTGAAGAAACCACCATCAACATCACCGACTTTCCTGGAGCAATGTCAGGTCATCCAAGGTATGATACTCTTAAATGGATACCTGACACCGGAAGCACAAATCCACATCTCAGACGATGCAATGAACTGGGAACACCCGGAGGTTTCTACACACCGAATACCCGAGTGGATCGAGAATGAAATTGAAGATGATGTGCATGGGTAAGGACTGGAATCCTTACACCAAGACATATCAAGAAGTGCGAGCTGAAGATGGAGCAACGTACCGATGATACCTGAGGAGTTCCTTGCGGTCGTTAACCACGCCGTGGGAATTGCTCAGCAAGTTGAATCAGATCAATACCAAGTGTTAAAGCAGATTTATGTATTGTGAACTTCTACCAGAAAGGTGGACGGTTGGGTTTACACCAAGATAAGGACGAGTCACCCGAGTCTCTAAGTAAGGGAGTACCCGTGGTGTCTTGGTCCATTGGTGATACCGCAGTGTTTATATATGGCGAGCAGAAGCGTGCTGATCTCGCAAAGAAGTTAGTGTTGAAATCAGGAGATGTGCTAATCATGGGTGGGCAGTCAAGGATGCTATATCATGGCATCAGGAAGATCAAACTGAATACCGCACCATCGGCAGTGATCAATGCCACACACATGAAACCCGGACGTTTGAATTTGACCTTCAGACAGTTTTAAAGCCTTGTATAATTATGTAATGTGTTAAGCCAGTTGTATATTAAGAATGCTATATCTAGCTAAGTTTACAATGTAATCGACTTGTGATGTGAAGGGAGTGTTAATCAATAAAGTGGAGTTGTTCGAAGTATATCAACCGTGTTATTACCAAATACTTATTAGTTTGCCAATGAATTAGGTTGTGCACTCGGAACGGGAGGTATACTGGTTTAATGAGGCAGAAGCCGGCAAGAGCGGCACAATCCTCACCGGTACCTTTCCAGTCAATGGCGTGGACGCTTCGATCTTGTTCGACTCCGGAGCCTCACATACATTTATCGCTATCTTTGCGAGAGGCTGGGGTTAGACGGTGAAGAGATGCCAGACTTCTAGTCACTCTCCCGTCGAAAGAGCGGATCAGGTGTACCCGCTACCACCGAGATGCTGTTGTACGAATTCGTGATGAAGAGTTTCCGATCGACTTGATAGAGTTCGACGGACTTGGTTTTGATGTGATTGTCGGGATGAACTGGTTGGAGCGGTACAAGGGCAGAATCCTGTGTGCCGAGCATCGTCTGCTTCTTCGGAGTCCGTCTGGGGTTACTATATCTTACACCGCCAGAGGCCCAGGGAGCCTTCGACTCAGATCATCACCGCCATGGCTATGTATCGTGAACGACGAGGGAATGATGTATACCTCTGCTATGTCCAGGACATAGAGAGAGACCCAGAGTTTAGCCCAGATGTGCCGGTAGTGTCGGAGTTTCCTGATGTATTTCCTAAGGAACTGCCGGGCATGCCGCCAGCACGGGAAGTTGAGTTTGAGATTGATTTGGTTCCGGGCACCGGACCAATTGCGAAGGCGCCCTATCGTATGGCTCCAGAGATGACAGAGCTCAAGGAGCAGCTGAGAGACCTACTCGACAAGGGATTTATCCGCCCTAGCGTTTCACCATGGGGAGCGCCGGTCCTCTTCGTGAAGAAGAAGGACGGTAGCCTCCGCCTTTATTGATTATCGTGAGCTGAATGCAGTTACGGTGAAGAACCGTTATCCTTTACCACGCATTGACGACTATTTGATCAGTTGAAGGAGCATCAGTATTCTCCAAGATAGATCTACGATCCGGATACCATCAGATTGCCATCCGTGACAGTGACATTGAGAAGACCGCATTCAGAACCAGATATGGACATTATGAGTTTACGGTTATGCTGTTTGGTTTATCCAATGCACCAGCCAAGTTCATGGACTTAATGAACCGCTTGTTCCAAGATCAGTTGGACAAGTCAGTGGTAGTCTTCATCGACGATATTCTTGTGTACTCGAAATCGAGAGGTGAGCATGAAAGCCACCTGAGAAATGTGTTACAAACATTGAGAAAGAATCAGTTGTATGCTAAATTTTCAAAGTGTGAGTTTTGGTTGAACCAAGTATCCTTTCTTGGTCATGTGATTTCTGAGGCCGGGATCGCTGTTGATCCGGCAAAGATTGATGCAGTGCGCACCTGGCCTAGGCCGAAGACAGTTACCGACATCCGGAGCTTCCTCGGTCTGGCAGGTTATTATAGGAGGTTTGTGAAGGACTTCTCCAGTGTCTCGAAGCCGATGACTTCCTTGATGAAGAAGGATGCTCCATTCGAGTGGACAGATGACTGCGAGAGTTCTTTTCAGAGTCTCAAGGATGCTCTGACATCTGCACCAGTCCTGACTATACCAGACGGTCCAGATGGTTTTGAGGTCTATTGCGACGCATCAGGCAGAGGTATGGGTTGTGTGTTGATGCAACACGGGAAGGTCGTAGCATACGCCTCCCGACAGCTGAAGAAGCATGAAGAGAACTACCCTACCCACGATTTAGAACTGGGTGCCATTGTCTTCGCATTGAAGATATGGCGACATTATTTGTATGGGGTAAGTGTGACAATTTATTCTGACCACAAAAGTTTAAGTACTTGTTCACTCAGAAGGAGTTGAACATGAGACAAAGAAGGTGGGTCGAGTTCTAAGACTACGACATCAATTACTGTATAAAGAGGGTAAGGCAAATGTGGTAGCTGACGCATTGAGTCGCCGAGCACACTCTCTCCATTCGCTAGTCTCTCATTCTAGCTTGGTTGAAGAGGTGCGGAGTGCTCAGATGACGGATCAGTATATGTTGGAGATCAGGCAGAAGCTTATTGATGGCACATTCGAGGGTCAGAAGTACGACTTCCGACTCCACGATGATGACCTGATTAGGCTCAATGGCCGACTGTGTATTCCGAGGAGTAGCGCTGAACTGAAGGAGCGCATACTGAGTGAATCCCATTGTTCTACGACTTCGATTCACCCCGGAGCTTCAAAGATGTACAAGGGTATGAAACGTTATTTTTGGTGGACTGGAATGAAAAAGGATGTGAATGATTATGTATTGAGGTGTCTCACTTGCCAGAAGGTCAAGTTTGAGCACCGACGGCCTGGTGGTATGGTACAGCCAATGCCAGTGCCTGAGTGGAAGTTCCATGACATTTCTATGGACTTCGTAGTAGGGCTTCCGCCTACAAGGGAGGTCTGAATATGATTTGGGTTGTTGTTGACCGACTGACCAAGGTGGCTCGATTCATACCGATGAAGGACACCTGGAAAGTGGCAAAACTAGCAGAGCTCTTCGACAGAGAGATTGTAAGACATCATGGGGTACCGAAAACAATTGTGTCTGACAGGGATACCAGATTCCTCTCAAGGTATTGGAAATCCACACGGGAAGCGCTTGGTACCGAGCTGAAGCTAAGTACAGCGTTCCACCCACAGACTGATGGTCAGAGTGAGCGCACCATCCAGACACTTGAGGATATGTTACGTGCATGTGCACTTGATTTTCAGACCAGCTGGATTGATAAGTTACATCTGATCGAGTTTAGTTACAACAACAGTTACCATGCTTCGATCAAGATGTCTCCCTTCCAGGCTTTGTACGGTAGACCATGCCGCACGCCATTATGCTGGGATGAGTCGAGTGAGACGGTCATTATAGGACCAGAGTATCTGGAACAAGTTCAAGCAGAAGTACGCCAAATCCGGGCTAACATGAAGGCAGCTCAGGATAGGCAGAAATCATACGCCGATGTGCGCAGACGTGACCTGGAGTTCGCCGTGGGCGATCAGGTATTTCTTAGAGTATCCCCCATGAAGGGAGTATTTCGTTTTGGCCAGAAAGGCAAGTTGAGCCCGAAATATGTGGGGCCTTATGTTGTGACGGAGCGGATCGGCCCGGTAGCTTACAGACTTGATTTACCCGCCGAGCTGGGCAAGGTACATGATGTATTTCATGTGTCCCAGTTGAAGAAATATATGTCTCATCCGTCTCATGTACTTCAGCCTGAAAGGCTAACCTTAGAGCCGACCATGCGATCAGTGGAGACTCCGGTACGGATTCTGGATACTAAGACTCGAGACACTCGCCATAAGTCAGTGAGGCTGGTGAAGGTCTCTGGTCTAACCAGGACGTTGAGGAGGCCACTTGGGAGCTGGAAGATAAGATGAAGGCGAAGTACCCGTCATTGTTTACTTCTTAGTATTTGTATGTATAGGGTACGGGGCGTACCCCTATTTAAGGGGGGTAGAGCCGTTTCGGTTATGTGTGTACGACGTGTATTTAAATACATCGTCAATGTTATGTTGTTATGTTACAGACCGTTGTGTCTGAATGATGTTTGTTATTGGACCTTGTGTCCGATGTTATGTTATGTATGGACTTGTGTATGTTATGTAATATGTTGTTAATGTTTTATGGAAGTATTGTTTATATGTATTCCCGTGTTCTAATATTTAGGATATGTGGGAAGTATGAACTTTGGGGACAAAGTTCTTTTAAGGGGGGTAGATTGAAATACCCCAAACCTTAGTATGTTGTTTAAACATTTAAATATGGTATATTAAGACTAAAAAGAGTCTTAGAAACATTAGTAAACAATTTAAACCATAGAAAACACAAATAAATACCTTAAAGTCAATAGGGCTAAAATGTGCTCTAAGCTTGGGATAAGCTTGGTTAAGACCTAATAAGCTTATCCAAACTTATTTATATTAATGAACATATTAAACCAATTACCAAAGAAAACCAAGCTTGAAAACAAGTTAAAACACAAAATGTGCTTTAAGGAGTCTTAAAGCACATTTTTGAAAAATTGTCTTGTAAATGAGTTTTGAATGGCTAATGTCCATCATTACTCTTTAATTAACATGTGTACTACTTAGTATCACATTAGGAAGTCTAAATCAATGGGAAATCAAAAATTTCACAACTATGTGCCTTGTTTTTGTGAATAGTAACAAAATAAGCAAGTTTATAACATATGTCAATATAAGTAATTTAATTGGTCAACAAGACTAAAATACCCCTAAGTACATTAAGGGGGCCGGTTTTCTTAGTGGTGAGTCACCACCTTGTTAGCTTGTTAACAAATAAGAAGACTACTAAGTTACTATTTGCTTTAACTATAAATATCTCTAAAAGCAAACTTATCTTCATTCTCTCATTTCCCTCTTCATTTCCCACTCTTCAACCTCTCTTCTTCTTCTCCATTCACGGTTTTGCAATAGTACCACACACAATCATCTTTGACTCTTGTAATTCCTAGCTCACTTTGCCAAATCAAAAACTAAGACCACCATTCTCTTTGTCTCATCAAGCTCTTCATTCATCTTCTCAAAATTCCAAGAGCTCCATTTCGGTGCCAAGAGGAATCTCCATGGAGGAGCTTGAGCTCATCTTTTCACATTTATTGTTCTCCTTTGCTTCAGGTAAGGAAACTCAAATAAAAACTCCATTTCCTTCATGTTTTGATGTTGACCGAAATCACCATTGATGGTGTTCTTTATATTGCTTGTTCTAGCTTCATTTCAACCTTTCAAGGACTTGGTGGAGTCCTCTCTTGCTACATATCCAAACTCTCTTCAATCCAAGGTAAAACAACTATCTTAATGTTTAAAACAATGTATAACCTAGGGTTTACAATGAGATGAAGCATAAAGCTTGTATACTCATTTCATCATTTGTATAATTTTAGAAGTTGACAAGCAACTAAAGCCTTGCCGATTTTAATCAAGGAAACAAGAAAGAAGTTGTGAGGAAAAGAGGTAAATGTGCTAACCTAATGTAGTTTAATGTCTTAGGAGAAATGAGCTATATTGCTTGTTAAAACTACTTAAGAGCCAATGGTGAATGACTTAGTAAAATGTCTCAAGGAGACTATAAAGGGCATATGTGTTGTTGTATGTATTTGCAGGTCAAAGGCAAATATATGTGGGAAATTCAGTGTTTATGGTTTGTGCAATTTAAGGGCCTAAGAGCCATGTTATTTAAGGGCCTAAGTGCCAAGCAATTTAAATTATGCACTATATTGTGATGTAGTGTTAAATGAGTGAAGTTTTGTGTACAAGAATGTTCTTGATGGATTTAGTGTTCTTGGATGTTTAATGGTGAAACAATGTGTTTTGGCTTGTAATGTTCTAGGAGAACCCATGTCGAAATTTAGATAATGTATAAGAAGTTTTAGGTGTTTAAAATGAGTTTGATAGTAGGAAGTGTTTAGAATGGTTAAGTGTTCTACTAGTGAAAGAAACATGCATTAAGGTATTCTAAGATAAAAAGGACTTAGGCAATGTTTTAGAGGATTTAGAATGCAAATGAGTGTTTGGGATATTCAAGATCATGGTGAGATTGTGTTTAGGACTTGTGCAATGTTGGTGAATAAGGAAGAAGTGATTTGTTGCATGGAGGAGCTATAAACTTGTAGAGATATTCAAGGAGTTTGGTTAGGAAGAAAAGATGCTTGGGAGATGATGTTGTAGTGGTGAGAAAACATTTGGGAATAGTGGAAGTTATAGGTATGAAACACCACATAGAAACTTAGTGAAAAACATTACAAGTGTAAACCTTTTTATAAGAATTTGTGTAATGCTTGAGGAGGATTTTAGTGAATGATTTAAGGAGTTTAATGGAGGTCTTAAGTGTGTTTGAAGTGCCCAAATAAGGTTAGAACATACTAGGATATATGTGGGAAGTTTGGAGTTAAATGGGCAATTAAAAACAAGGGTCTGGAGCAGACCGACCTTGGGGACCGGACCTGCAAGGTCGGTCGAGCCCAGTTTACCCTGCGAGAAATGGTCTCTGGAATGGACCGACCTTGGGGACCGGACTTGCAAGGTCGGTCGGGCATGGATTTTTAGTACGGATTGAGTCTCTGGAATAGACCGACCTTGGGACCGAACTTACAAGGTCGGTCATGCCTAAATTTTGTACGTAAGTGAGTCTCGGGAATCGACCGATCTTGCGACCGGACTTGCCAAGATCGGTCGGGCCTGAGTTTTCAAAGGGGAAAAACTTCGGGAATAGACCGACTTGTGGACCGAACTTGCAAGGTCGGTCGGAGTAGAATTTTTGACGGTAATGTGTTCTGGAATGGACCGACCTTGTGTAAGGTCGGTCGGTAAGGTCGGTCGGACCAAAACTTGTAAAAAAAAACAAAGTATGGCTTAAGTAGTTAACCCTAGGGGGTATAATGTAGGTAATCAAGGATAAGTTTGGGCATTAAAACATGTCATATAACCATGTAAAATTAGTAAATTTGAAGTTAAGTAAGTAATTGACCGATTTATTAATCATGTATAGGAGTGACCTACGGTGGAAACCAGTCGAAGCAAGGACCAAGGTATGGTTTTCTTGCAGTCTGTTGCCTACCGGTTTACACCGGCTTGTGTGTTGTTTGTTTTTCTGTATGTTTAGGACCTTGTAAGACTTAAGTCATGTAATGAGTTTACAGTTGTTCATATTATTGTATTGTTGAAGTGTGACTCATACCTCTGTGTGTGACTAACAAGATTTAACCACATGCTGTGATTTGTTATTGAGTTCCAACAGTGAACTTCTAACGAGTGTTAACTGGGGTGAGGAATCCGGTTGTCCGGTCACGCGTGTAAGTATAAGAGTAGATATCTGTATCAGATTCGACTCTTATGATGTTAAGATTGTTCTCCTTTATTTGGCGTTCGATCTCCCGCTAGCTTCCTCCAAGGCTTACCTATTCTGACTTATGATCGGTTTAGTGGGAACATGTGTTTGTGTGGTGTGTTCAGGTCACAATATCCGAACCATCTGTGACTTAAGTTACTCGTTCGACTAACAGAACGGTAATGAGTGTGTGTAACAAGCTTAACATGAGGGTGAACCATTCTTAGGCTTCTTATGTTGATTAACCTTCTTGGTTTGTTGTTGTGGGAAGTGTACTCACTATGTATGTGATGTTGTGCTATGCAATATTGTTGCTATGCCATATGTATATGTTATGTGTTAAAATGAATGCCATGTCATCATGACAATTAGTTGCGCGTATCCCGGTAGCCGATGGGCTGCGCGTTAACCATACCAGCCAAGGGTTGCTGACCCCTCGGGGCTCCATATTTTTACTGCAGGATGAGGATCGAGGAAGCGGAATGGCTATAGATCTAGGCTGCAGAAATACTTTTGGTTATTTTGGATGTTGAGCCCGGGATGCGCCTGTGCTCCCGTGGCGTTATATTTGGTACCGTTTGTATTACAGTGACGGTCGTTTACAGTTGACAGTGGAGTTATGTTACAGTTTACAGTGACGGTTTGTATTAAATACTCGGTATGTTGGTTATGTATATATGGTTGTTGTTACCTAATGCTCGGGAGTCTGATCATCAGACCGATACACTTGTATTTATTCTGCCTAGTTAACCACGTGGGTGGTTAACGGCGTTGTAGCACCGAATCGTTTAGTTGTTTTCCGCTGCGATTTCAGTTATTGTTAAGTGATTAGTAGGGGTGTTACAGAACCACTCCTCATAATTTAGTTTCCTCCATTCGCAAGCTGCAACTAGGAGTTGTGTAACTTAGAACCCACGAGAACTGTGTCTAGCTGCAACTTAAACGTCCAGAAACAACAACACCAAAGTACAGAGTAACAGCAACCTACTCATTCCTTTCTCGAGCCAGCAACAGGAAGTAAAAAAAAAAAAAGAAGAAGGGAAACTTCTGTCCCATACTGCTTGCTTCCGTTTCTCTTTCTTTTCCTTCCCATGCATCGTTCCAGCCCACTCCTTCTTGCATGAAACGTAAACAACAACATCACAACCAACCGATAAGTGCTGCTCTTTTTCTCTTGTTTACCGATGCAGCTCCCTTCCTCATTTATTGACTGAAGCCATATTCCAGCTCTTCTTGAGCCCAGTAACCGCAGCAGATAACACCATGAGGAGGCCACGAGAACTAGCGCACTACATGCACATGTAGGCTTCTATTATCAACAAAAAAACAGAACCGACAATGCTTTTCCCACTCCTCTCGACAGATAACAACAAGCCCCTTCCTCCCAAAAAAAACCAGCGAGCTCTTCTCTTGGCCATCTCCAACCCGTAACAGCAAACAGAAGAATACAGAAAGTAGAGGAAGAAACAAGTGTTAACAGTAGCAGAGCCAAGTCACTAACCAGGAGCGCACAGCCCGGGCTTGGAAGGCCACTGTGAAAACTTCAAACTCAAGCAGGAGCGCATGCACAGAGGAGGCATCATCTTTGATTCTTACCTTAGAGCCTTATCCCAACTCCTGTTAAGCCAACCGGCGCCACGCACATCAATGGGAGGTACATCGGTAAGAAAAAAAACACACACACTCACTACCTTCTTCCATGTCTTGCTCATGTCCGAAAAATGACATCCCGTTTACTCCTTTCTTCCACCTCTGTTTTCCCACGTTGGGCTTTGCCTCAGCTCCTCACTCAAGCCAAACAGACCGTGAAGTTGGGAGACCAAATTGCTGATAAAGCCATGCAAACAGCCCGTGAAGTAGGGACAGTCTACCTGACAACTTAATAGAGGTAACTAGGAGATATACTCTTCCTCTTAAAATCTTAAAATTCACCGATTAAATGCTGCAAAACAAGCCAAGAAGGATAGATGTTGTTGAGTATAATGGAGAGGGTGAATGCGTAGTAACCCAGGACACATATGTGCATGTTTGGGTATACGTATCATTGGCGTAAAATTACTACTGGGATGTAATTGACAACTATCTATGCTTGAGAGAAGGAGTATATGTACATGCGCATTAATGGGAAGATAATATGTCAAGTGAGGGTTGTACGAATATAGGTACGAGAACTGGTAGCATGCGTGCGAGATTATAATGCGTAATGTTGTATACATGTATAGGTGTATGTGTGATACATCGTTTTTATAATGCATAACCGGTAACATAAGTATGCATGCACTATGTAGATAAAACGCGTACGTAGAAATGGATGCATATATATATATATATAATATATATATATATATCTATATATATTATATTGATAATTGATAACTTCTAACCGATGATAGCTATAAGTTAGAAAATATATATATATATATTATAATAGTCAATTAAGATGCTGGACAGGCGAAAGGTACGTACACATAATCGATAAGGGATTGGGTAAGTTGGAAGGAAAAATTAGATAATATAGCGTTAGGGGGAAAAATAATACGTAACAAGAGGGTTATAAATAGGAAGGAAAAAGGATATATATATATATATCGTATAATAATTAATAAGTGTACATGAGTACTTAAACTAAGAATGTGAGGAAATAGTTTAAAAGATTAAAGGAAAACATAGTTAAGTAGTGATTTTGGGGAGTTTGAAGCCTTATACCGTCACTATGAGAATGTAATTTTTGTGGCTACTTTTAAGGCCGTATTTCCAGGCCAAGTCAAAATAATTACTTTGAGATCTAAATGGTTATTATTAAACTTATGAGGTTATATGAGTTACTGGTGGAAGAACTATCATGATAGTAATTATAGCTATTTGGGAATATCTTGAAAAATTATAGACATAAATGTAAGCTTGTTATATGGCTAAAACGAATTTCTAAAACCATATATATATATATATATATATATATATATATATATATATATATATATATATATATATATATATACCTTATATAAATAAATTAATCTTAAAGAGGTCAAGGTGTGATAAAAAGAAATATAAGGTATAAATAGTAACAACAATGACCGAAAGGGATAGTCCTCTGGAGTTTTATAAGTATAACATATGAATTTTATAAAATAAATGAGTAAATTGTAAAACTAGGAAACCATGGGAGTACTTTTGTAAATACTATCAAAATGGGTCAAAGAATAATTTAAGTGGTCAACCTTGACCGCCTATGAAGGTTGACCAAAATAAAAGGATAAGGATAATTATTCTATGTATGTAAAGGAATATTAAGTCAAAAAGAATAACAAAAATTATTATTATGGGAGTATATGTAATTATCGAAATTTTGGACATAAATGGAGATTTTAATATTTGAGGGGATTAGTATATAAACCTAGAAAGGTTTTGGGAATTTAAGTAATGATATAAATTAATTCAGGGGTATAATATAACGGTTTAATTAATGAAAGTGTTGGTTATAAAATAAAAGGGGTTATGATATAATTATGGGGAAAATACGGGTGAATGGTCTATTTGGATACATTAAGGGCTCATCCATAACTAAATATATATGTTTATAGAGAGATAATATAATGTTGAGATACCTTGGGGTGATGATTAATGAGGTAAATAATATAACGGGAATAACAAGTCACATACGAGAGTATGTTACGATCAGCGGGAACGTAAATGTAACGACGATGTAAACGCCCTAGTAATTAAACAAAAGTCTAAGGTGAATACTTGGAGAGTTCTAAGGGCTAGTATAAATTGTACCTTCAACAAGTCTCCTAGGGAATAACACCCGATAAAAATGAGATGACCTAGGGAAATGTCACAAAGATCATCACATGAAATCATAAACTGAAAAGTTGTTTTAATTAACTCTAAGGCCGTAACGAACGCCAACCGGGACCCCGTGTGTGAGACAACCCTTTTGCTTCTGAACCAGGTATGGATATGTGTGGTGAAATACCCCAAATTAATAAAACATGGATTAAATATTTAATTACATTAATTAAGGCCTAAACATGCCTTAAAAGTCAACTGAGAACAACAGTGGTCAACACAAAACAAGATGTTGCACCCTTTGACGGTTTAGGGAAAATAAATACCCAAATGAACTACTTAGGACCTAAAAATTTGTCCTAAGCATATTAACATAATATTAGACATATTATAACCGTTGGACAACACCCCAACACAAAGAACAAGCACTTTCATGCTTCAAGGTCAAATAGAGCAAAAAGGTGCTCTAAGAATACCTTAAAGGTCTAATGACCTCTAAATGATATAAAATTGGATACCATGATCAAATATCATGTAAGGGACACAACAAAACCGTTGTCAAATAAAACCAAGTTCAGAAACACCTTGCGACACAAAATGTGCACTAAAACTCCTTAAAGCACGTTTTTGTGAAATTGCCTTCTAAATTGGTTTTAAATGGGCTAAAAGGTTATAATTACCATCAAATAAAATAAAATATAATATTATATGATATTAGGAATTTAATTCCAGAAATTTACAAATTTTTACAAATTTAATATTAAAATATTAATAAAACCCTAAAGTGGGGCCCGTTTGGGTCAACCTTGACTAAGTTGGTCAATGTTGACCATTGACCACGAATTGGACTGCCTAAAAGCGGTTCAATAAGTCTCTAAACAGACCAAGAGACAAGTCCCATGTGAAAATTAAATATACTCCTTTACTTTTGCATAAAATAAGTAAAAGTGAACTTTACCTTATAAAACAAAAAAGGTTGTCTACCACTTACCTTACCCATGTGATCCAGCCGATTTGGAGCCTCCATTTACTCCTCATTATACGGTGCTCCAAGCAAGAACAAGACAAGAGGAGATGAGTCATCTTTCACTAGTTGATTTAAGTAACATTAAGCTTCATTTTTGAATCAATTTTGTTTCAATCATGCACCCACCTTCTCCTATCATGGACGGCTGCCCCCTTCTTGTCTCCTCTGATTTGGCCTTCAATTATCAGCACCAATAAGTCATTGGTGAGTCATCAAAGCAATAATGACATAAAAAATGCAAAAAATGACATTAAGGCAAATTTAGGTCATTCTCTTTCATTTCTCCTCTTCAGCCGAGTTTGCTCCTTCCTTAAGCTCTCTTTGGATCCTCTCCACCGTAGGTAAGGGTTCCAAGCTCCATTGGAGAGAGCTCAAGCTCTAGGTAAGCTCCTAAGGCATAAAAATGCCCATTTTCTTCATCTTTCTTTCCTTTTTCCATTGATCTACACTCCAAACTTTTCTATACATCTATGTAGAGTGTTTTGGAGGTTAAAGGAAGAATTAATTTCGGCCATATCAAGATCTAAGGAGGAAAGTTCAAGTCTTGACCATTTAAGGTAAAAATGTGCTCTAAGCACACACCTCTTCTTCCTTGAAAATTTCGATTGTAAACCTTGGTTCCCTAGCCTTATTTTCTTCTCCTTTTCATGTGGATTCAGTTGGTATACCAAGATCTACAAGGAGTAGCTAGATCCAAGCCAAAAACACCATTTTTGGCATCTTAAACAAGGTAAAACTTAGCTATCTTCCAAGCTAACTACCCACGGGTTTATACCTTGTTCTTGAGAGTGTTTTGATACTCTTTCTTTCTGGAAAAATAGGGCCGAGATCTTACTCCAACAAACTTGGAGATTTAAGGTATAAATTCATGATTTTCATGACTTAAATTACTTCTCATGGTTAGCTCATGTTTGGAGTTTAATCATGTCTTGTTTTCTACATGAAGACAAGTAAATCAAGCTTTGGAGAAACTCTCCTTAAGGTGGCGAATCAAACAAGGCTTTACCTAAGCTAAATCAAGGTATAAATCACTTAAACATTAACTTTGCTAAGTTAATATGTTCTAAAGCTATCTCTAATTAAATTGTCGTGAGGGAATAAGGTGATTAGGTCATGTTTGACCTTAAAATGGTTAAGGAATGGTTTAATAAATTTTATAACTAATTAAATAAGCATAATTGTCAAATTTAAGACATTATGTGGAAGTTTGGTAATTAAATGAAGAATACATGGTGAGGCCGAAAGTTTATATTATTTGGGACATTTATGTGTAATTTATTTTGTGAGCAAATGTTTGTAATAAGGCCATGTATTTTAGGCCATTTTATTTATGCATTTACAAGCTTTTAATTAAGTTTAGGTGTTATTTATAAATTACCGAAATGAAGAAGGGGTTATAGTGTAATTAAATTTAATTTAGGGGCTTTATAAAAATAAGGCCGAAAATTTGAGGTAAAAAGGAGTTAAAATAAAGTTTATAAGATTTAATAAAGTTTTGGGCTTAAATGGTGAATTTTGGAAACTTAAGGGTTAAAACCGTAATTATAAGGAATTGATGGTCAAGGAAATATTAAGGAGGTCAACCTTGACCATATGGTAGGTTTTGACCAAATTAGATAAGTTAGATAACTTATTTAAGGTTTTATAATAAGATAAGTATCTTAAGGTAATATTTTTGTAACATATGTGGTAAATATGTTATTACCGAAAATAAAGGATGTACAATGGTATTTTAAACACCCATGGGCTATTAGGAATTTTTAGGAATTTATTGGGTTGTTTTTGGAATTAAAATGAACTATATATGTATAATATATAGTTATTATGTCATTATGACACTTTGGAGGAATATAGATGGTGGAATGGTAAATACCGAAAGTTTATGGGTTAATAAGGATATTTATAACCCTTTGGTGGAATTTGGAGATTTTTAGAATTATATAAGAGTATTTAAAAAGGTATGTGTATAATATATGGTATTAATGATATGGTAAAACTATATGTTATAAGTAGGGCCAAATGGCAATTATAAAACAGCACAAGGGCTGTTCGGAATTTACGAAAAAATAACCATAGGTTATACTCTTTTATAAGTGAGAAATGTTATATTAAATGGTATATATAACATGGTATAAATTAAGGGGTGATTTTATAGATTAAGGAAACTATGGATTATGGAAAAGAATAAGATTTTCTTATGGAGCCTAAGAGGCAATATAAAATAGTTTTGTATAAAAACTATAGGTTATAAGTTAAAGGAAATAAAAGTATCATACAACATGATATTAGTATATGGTATAACATTACATAATGTTATGTGGTCAAAATAGAATTTAAATAAAGTTAAGGGCTATACCGAGTTAATAAGAGTTGGAAAATGAATTTTAGACTAAGGTCTATAATGTTATAAATGTTATAGCAATTATATGGTTTAGATGGAATTAATATAAGGAAGGGTACTCACATAAAATAATGTGACAAACTATAAATGAATGGGATTTATAAACTAAGGTATTTATTGAATAAACCTTAGGGGTTGTGAATATACAACATAAAATGTTACATAATATTAGGATAATAATCTTAATATAAGTTGTATAATATAATACAACTAATGTGAATAATCATCTAACATAAGATGATAAATGTAACATATTATAAAATTTATTAAACTCATGGGAATTACCTACGTGGTAAATATATACATACACAAGAATAATGTATATAAGGTGGATATATATTTTGGTTGGAAACCATATGATTTAATGGTGGTGGTTATTTAAAAAAAATAATATAGTTACAAGCTATAAGTTATGAGTTGGATGCAAGTATTATTCTAAGGATAATGGATTATATAATACATTGTATTATAATGGATGGTGGGAGAATGATACAATACGAAAAGAATAAAATAATAATATAATACACATCATGAATACATGCAACTATAGGTTACGTACCTTAAATTAATTGGTGGATAAGATTAAAAAGAATTACAATGAATTAAACTTAACAGTTGAAATGTTATAATGTATGCGTTTTTAAGTAACAAGCCGACTGTTTTAGAGAAACCCGTAACAATAACTGTAGAAAAGGGGTGAACTGTCGGGGTTACTTATTATTCGGAAATACCGGATGTAGTTAGTCATGGAGACTGACTTATAGTTTTATTACCGTTTAGAGTATACTTCTGACAAGACGCTTGACGAGCTAGTGGACTACACGGAGCCTAGGATCTTGCTGATTCATACTCCACCGTAATACGATCAGGGTGAACGGTATGTAAAGGGGTTTGATCCGAGTTGTCCTAAGGTTGCTCCTTGGGCTCGGATTTGGTTGATATAACTTGTGTGTTATGTGTGTGGATACATGTATGTGTTTAAGTGTTACTGCATTATTTATTTATGCACGAGCGTCCTACGGGACTAACACTGCGTCGACAATAGATCGACTTATATAAACATACATATGCGTTGTGATGACATGACGATTACTTGATATAATACCATGATATTAATATTAAGTATATGGTAACCTAAGTAAAACACTTAGGTACGAGTCACGACATTGTCGGTCTCTAGAGCATGGATCTCGAACATGAATATAATCTAGATTACTTCTAGGTATGCGTGACCCATTGGGCCGCTGGTTAATAAATATTCTCCATAAGACTAAGAGCAGATCTTAAACATTATGAGAGAGATGGTATGAGTTGAGGTTAGGAATCCCGGTAGTTTACGAACTACTTGGTTGCGCATTTGTGATCACTGAGGGGTTTCCTAATTGGATTCCGCTCCAGGTTATATCTAACGAGCCCAAACAGGATCGTGGATCAGGTGGCTACGGCCTTTTTATGGACGTCTTACGAGACATAAGTGAGTCAGGGGCCTCCGGACCTCTGGCGAAATGAGCACCTTTGTGTGTACGGGAGGACTACTGTCCATGGTGAGGATATCGGGTTGTCCTAACATGCCCTACTATATTAATTAAGCATGGTTGGATGGAGCCTACAAGGCTAAGGTAAATTAAATATGAAAACTGTACGCCACGGCGAATGTACATTGTACATATGGATGGGGCCTTGAAGGCCAAACTAAAATAAATTAATAAAGGATGGTATACGCTACGGCGATTGTACATTGTACATCATATTGTGGTTGTTTGATACGTTCGATATATAATTGTGAATTGTGTTATTAAATGATGTTTGGATGGATGGTTAAATGTTTGTGAATATTTGGATGAATGATTATGTATAGTATACATTTATATTGCTGTATTGATTATATCTGTAAAATGGTAAAGCATGAAACCGATCTAATAATAAGATGGTTAAAATGACAAGTGACCATTAGGGTCCAGGCCCGGCATACTCAGTGTCTATCGCTGATACTACACCATTACAGGTTGTTGATCATTGTCGGAGCTGAAGAGCAGGAACAGGGTAATTGGAGTTTTACTTTTGTTACTACACATGGGATGTTGTGTAGCAATGAGGATGGTGAATTGTATCATGGTAAGGTTATGTATTTTCAGGATTGGGTAGACGCTCACTTGTCGGTGTTTATGGTTTACGGACTTAGTATGATGTATAGAGTTTTCTCGTTATCACGGCGGTTAGCAGTTTGTTTGTTTTGGAAGTTGGATGTAGTATGGCTTCGTTGCTCGCATGGGCGAGTAATGGCCGGTGACACCCGAGTGAGTTTTGTAATTGTTATTTATTTTCCGCTGCGAGACGTTTTTATTTATTGCTACGTGAGAGATTATTACGTGATTGTGGTGAGGGGTGTTACATGTGGTCCGTATGTTGCCGTGTTACACGACTTGTTTGTTGTGTACCTTGTTTGACAATGACCACAAGACTAAAGCATGAAAACTGATTGTTTGTTTACCGGGCTTACTTGTTTGTTGTGAGCTTGTGTGAGGCCTGTGAATGGATGGCTTATTTATCTTGCTTATTCGCTTGCTCTATCCTTGTTATACCTTGCTTATATGCTTATGATATCATTGTCGCATACTACTTGCGCGCACACCATAACCTAGTAACTTCTCGATTATTAATGACTACGTGACGAAACCCAGTGAATATCACAAAAAAAAGAAACTACCTAAATAAAGGAAACTCCTCTTAACTATAGAGGACTGCTAATGACACCCGTTATGGTGTCGAACTATTAATGATAATGATAAGAAAATACCAGCTGGTGGAACATGAGGATAATCCGGGAAGAAATTTCTCGGGCCGCGCGGTATGGACGCTCGGGAGTTGGTATCTGCATCAGATCCTTCGACCGACTATGGGGGAGCAAATCTTGGGGTCTAGAGATGACCCCGCTTTCTCGACGCATGACCCTGGGACTGGAGGATTAGCGAGCACATCCTGGGGTCTAGAGATGACCCCGCTTTCTCGACGCATGACGCCGGGACTGGAGAATTAGCGAGCACATCCTGGGGTCTAGAGATGACCCCGCTTTCTCGACGCACGACGGCAGTGATGGAGCAGTGGCTATGGAGAAGACGTTCTCCAAATTGAGGTGATAAGAGAATTCACGAACCATCCATAAAGAAACAAGGAATGATTATCACCTACATAATAGAGTCTCGGGATCTAATTTATGTCCCTGACTTGGTGCCAGAGAATAAAGGGAAACTTGTGTAATGAGACCAAGCAAATAAGAAAAATTCACAAATGTGATCCTTTAAGAACACAAGGAATGAATAGCACCTACATAATAAAGTCTCAGGATCTAACCTATGTCCTCTTACTCAGTGCAAGAGAAGGAAGGTAAATTTGTGTAATGAGAACAAGAAAACAATATGTAATATCTTGAATGATCCCATAGTGAGGATCGACGGTATAATATACCTACGCACACGTTCTATTAATTACTTGATTGTTGTTGCTACATTAGCAGCTTATTGTGCTGGGTTGCGTGTTTGACGTTTCTATGCTACTTGCAAGTTGTGCTTGGTTGTTTGTTGATAGTGCTATGATGCCCTTAAGTGTGTATGTTATCATGAGGAAGTGTGGTGTGCTTTACTGCTTTATTACAGCATGTAACCGGACCTAATGATATTCGACCAAGTAGTCGTGTAGCCCGGCAACATACGGGCTACACATATTCATACTCAGCGTAGTTTACTGAGTCCTTTATTACTCAATGTTTTTACTGGTATTGAACCGGATGATATGGAGCGTAGGCGGGATGACTACCGTGGGGGTAGTCCATCAGGGCGAGACATATGGGCCTTGGGTAGCACAATGATGTATAGGTGTTACTTTGGCGGGCATTGACCCGGGATGTATGTTCACAGTATTGTTGTAAGGTGATAGCTATTATTTATACCCTCGGTATTTGGAGATGTGTTTTATGAGATTTGGTTAAGGTAAGTTCCAGTCATGCAGACCGTAACTTGGTGTAGGTAGAATGGTCGTGTCAACCATGTGGGTGGTTGGCGTCTGTAGCACCCAAATAGAGTTAGAAACCGCTGCGTAGACTTCTAGTGTTACCGTTAGGCGCGTGGTTTAATCGTTGGTTGTTATTCGGGGGTGTTACAGTGTATATCAATGGGCTGTAGCTTTAGAAATTCGAGTTTCCATAACCGGTGGGAAGAGAGGAAAGGAAAGGAAGGAGGAAGGAAAGAAGAAAGAAGGAAGAAGAAAGGAGGAAAAACTAGAAAGGAACCAAGGTAAATTACACTCACCTTGTGTAGCTTTTGTAATGCATTGTGTAACAGCTTTTGTAGCTTGGAATGATTATTCTAAATGGGGATGAGTAGTAGTATAATGTGGAAGAAGACTAAAATATTTTAAAACTTCAATAGATGATTAAAAACTTGTATAAACCTAGATGGAAATAGATGTTGAGTGCAGGAATTAAATGGGTGTTTAATGCCTAGTAATTGTCTTGGAGTATGTGTATTGGTATTGTTGTTTGAGGAAGTATTGATAAATTATTATTGTTTTGAGTGCTGGTAGGACCTTGTAGGGTGTGGCTAGTTTAGGAATGATTTTGGTAAGAATGGATGAATGTGGATAAGTTAGATTTGTAGGCAAACTATAGCAAAAGTTTAGTAGAAACAAGCATTTTTGGATGACTTGGTGAATGGGAGAACCAAGGTGTGAATTGGGTTGAGTAGAGATTTTTAGTAACCATGGAGTGGTAGTGTAGGATGAGAATAAAAGGGTTTAAAATCTGTAGCAAGAAGTGTTGAAATGCATTGGAGAAACTAGGAAGAACTAGTGTGCAAGATTTAATAAAATGAGTGTTGAACTTGAGTATAGATAGTGCATTTGTTTGGGAATGAATTGGAATGGTAAAATGGATTTAGGACAAAGTGCAAAGTGCAAAGAGAAGTGTAGAAATGCACAAGTGTGCAAATTATGAAAATGAGAATGGAAATTTGTAGAAATTGAGCAAGAAGTAGAGTAAGGATTGGACCAAGGATTTAAGGAGTTTTAAGGAGTGTTTAAGTGTTTTTAAACATGTATAAAACATGTGGAAAGATTATGGAATGATTAGAGGATGATTAAGGGTTGATTTGGGGTTGAAAAATCAACCTAGTAGCAGTTTTTAGTAGGGTCCGGGACCTAGGATATGTACCAAGTCCCGGACCGCATCGAAAATAAGCTCGAGAGTGAAACCTGCAAGTGGTCCGGGACCTAGGTCCAGGACCAAGTCCTGGACCAATAGTAAAAATGGGCCAAGAGTGTTTTTCTAGAATGGTCCGGGACCTTGGGTCCGGACCAAGTCCCGGACCACCCCAAAATGTTGCCGAAAGTGGTTTTTAGGGTTTAAACCATGGAGGATTGATTGGTAATGGTTTTAGAAGTTGTTAAGGCCTTGTTTGGTGGTATGTAAAGGTCCTAAGAAGTGTAAACAAGTGTAGGAAGTGAGTGGGAAATAAAGACATTATTTGATATAAGTAAAACTAAGCATAACGGGACAACGGGGTAAGTACGGGAGTAGTAAGTATTTACGTATCGTATGAACTTAGTATAATAATAATGTTTGAAACATTATCAGTGAACATGTGTGAACCTAGGAACAAGGGAACACACGGTAAAGTTAACCCCGGTGAAAGGTATGATTTCCTCATGCTCTGTATCCTAACCTAGTTACTCCAATTTGTGTGCTTATTTGATCACCTAAATAAGATAAACACATGAATCGGAATTTAATGCACTTACTTGTGCTTGTTTTATATTGTTCTTGTTATATTGTCATGAACATTTAGTTTGTATAATTCCTAAAATGAGTGGATGAGAATGATGTGTGTTTGTTGTGTACTTGTGTGTAATGTATTAATCCTTGGTATGGATGTGATGACTTCTACTAATTCACTGTTGGAGAAAAAAAGAATAAATAACGCCCCTTTAAAAACGGTTATATTGTAAATCGTTTTTTTTATAATAGGCGGGACATTAATAAACGCTTTGCTTAGAAAGCGTTGTTTATGTTATCGCGCCCAAAGACAAAAACAACGCTTGCTTACAAAGCGTTCTATAAGAGATACGTATAAAAAACGCTTCTTTTGAGAATCGTTTTTTATGTCTTTGGGCGCGTTAACATAAAGAATGCTTTAGCTAAGAAGTGTTCTTTATGCTGATCGTAAGTAGCATAAAAAACGCTTCTTAAGTGAAGCGTTCTTTATGTTACCTGAATTATATGCAGTTTTCCCTCCCGCCCAGTCTTCTCATCAATCTAATCGCGATTGTTCCCCTACCCACCCACTCTCTGTAAACCTCGCTCTCACTCTGTAAACCTTGCTCTCCCTCTGTTAAAAACCTCGCTCTTTCCGCTTTATCTCCTCTCAATCGAAACCAGTACCCAGAAACATCACAATATTTGCCGCCCCGGCACCTCTTTCTCTTCCCTCCCGATAATCAATCTTCTATCTTCCGGCATTGGGGAGATGAAGGCAGGCCACATGCATGCGTAGATCGATACTCACTATCGGTAATTTTGCCCTCAATCTACGAACAGATACATACATATATATATATATGCATGACTATCCTTTTTTGTCATATATATAATCTTTCGATTAGTAATTAATGTTTGCAAAATCACACGAACACGACATACATGCCCTGTCACACGCACGGTGCCTCTGGATTACAACCCCAACTATCGAAAGGAACAACATACATGCGCGCTAGATCTTTCGGCTCTATTCTTGGGCTGATGAGGTATTTTTGCAAACCAAACTTCTTAATAAGGAAAATGCATGCTCTGTTTGTTTGGGGTTAAGGCATCTGTTTGTTTGGGATTAAGGCGTGAAATATATTGTGTCTGTATTGTTTGGGAATAATTTTGGAGCAAACCAAACTGTGGCGCGCGCATTTGTTGTTAACTGATAGGATCGGAGTGCTGACCGAGTAGGTCTGAGGTGTTAGTCTCAGACCAACCCTACTTGGAGATAAGTAATCGCCAAGGAGATAATGCGGAAGCGTTTGTATATAATTTAACAAGATAGGATTCTGCTTATATTGAAATTCAATGTGAATTACAACCTAGCTTCCTATCTTAGGATTCGACAGAGGTACTCTGTCTCATCCAACACTCGCTCTACTCTCGGCTTTGATCAATGCGTCACAAGGAATAAAGGGGAGTGTTTAGTGTGCTCTATAGGTAATAAATACCTAAGCTGATTGACTAAGTCTCACTAGAATCTCTCGAAAATGATATCTCTCTTAATATGACTCTCTCTCTCTCTAGAAATATGGAAGTGAAGAGCTCCAACGATTACAAATGATTCTAGGTGCTTAAATACTGATAATACACGAAGTAACCGCTCCTATTTAGTAGTCATAACGTTCAGGATGGTGCTCCACGTCCTCTTGGTCAAGCATACTCCGGAATTATCGCAACTACTCTGCAAAGGGACTCGTGCTGGCGCTCTATACCCTTACCATTGATTTTCGGGCCTGATCATATGTGAACGTGTGTGACAGTTTTTTCCATGTTTTTCTCCACGTTCTAACAGTAGAAGGTCGTCTTTAAGCTTCTAGAACTTTCCATGAGAATCTTGTGTCGCAGAACGACTCCTTCCACAGTCAGACTCGTTCATCGCCCAGACTTGCTCTGATGCTATTATCAGTAATATTTCTTCCGTCACCAGACCCACTCTGTTGCCATAATCAGCAAAACCTTGGGTTCCAACATTAACCTATGTGTGCTTGCAAACCAAACTTGTTAATTAATCAGGAACATATATACTCTGTTTGTTTGGGATTAAAGGCATGAAATAAAGTGTACGCGCGTGTGTTTGGGAATAATTTTGCATGCAGACCAATGGACTTGCTGGTTTTTACTATGTGTTGATTGTTGTTAATCAAGGGCGCATATTGTTGTACTATGCGCTGATTTTTACTTGCTGGTTGTACAATTAATGGACTTGGGAATTAATATGTAATATAATGCGTTTCGGCATGCATACAAATATAGTATATATGGCGAAATTAATTTGGTTAGATGATTATAGGGTGTAGTAATTAATGCTATATATTATATTATAGTATAACCTAGGGTGCAAATATTAGATGACTATAGGATGTATTAATTAGTTACAAAGACATAGCATTATGGCAGCTTGCCTGACGTATTCCCCTTCCCCATATTGCTTTTACCTTAACATCCACCCAGAAGTTTATCTACGTTTCTACCAATACCAACATCAAAAACTTATAAGTTCCTTCACATTCTTCTTAGATTTGTTATCCGGTCAAGCTAGGCATTCCAATTAACCCTCTAATGTTTTGGAAATCTATATGACCACCATTGGCCATATTAGAGACCTCTAGCTACTTACAACTTCTTAATTTCTTGTAGTTATTATTTTAGTATCCCTTTACATTTTTGGCTAGCACCTATGACCTTCGATCGTCATCAACCTATAATAAAAAAAATTGAACTCGGACGGGCCCACCAACTTTTTTTCCTTCATGACCTTTCTTCTCTCCTTTTGATTCCTTTAGTCACCTCTGACTAGTATGTATGTTGTAGAAGCTTCAGTAGACCGAGCAATCAGAACTGGACAGCACTGAAACATCACAGAGAAAATTGGATATAAAGTCAGACGAATTTGGCTGATGTAGATGGTTGCTGCCTCTGTTGAAGATGAAAGTACCGACGATCATGATGATTCTTCTACTGATATAAAAGAGACAGAAGAAGAAAAACATGGTACAAAAGAGACAGAGGCAGATACAGATGAAAGGATAAATGAGAACTCATAAATAGAGAGGTTGAAGAAATTGGCTAAATAGTTAAGTGAGGCTGCCACGAAGTAGAGTCCGGTGACAATTAACGAATTACCGACATACTTCATAACCTTGAATGAAGAAAACGGTTTTCCAGAATAGTGGTATCAGGAGGATAAGAGGAAACTTAGTCAATTGTATGGTGGCATGGGGGACTATATGAAGATAAAGTGGTACCACATCTCCCGGTTGATGAGTTTCATGACTTATGGATTCAAACGGAGGTGGAGAAGCTAGGCACTTCTCCATCTCCAGTTTTGATTGGATCTTCTTTCAGTTTTGAACATCGATAGGTCTGAGAAATCCTTAAACGCTAGGACATGACTGTCTGTAGATTGCATGTAGTCATTTGGAATACTAGTCACACTGTTGATGTGGGGTGTATCGTATCTTTAAAAAAAAACTAGATGAAGGTCCCTTGGCAATTCAAAAGATTGAGAGATTCCCCCTAAGTATGATTCCCTGAGTTTGCATGTTAAGCAACTTTAACAAATGATAGCAATAAGTGATAATTTTTATGCACAATAAGTGACTGCTTTTATGTTATACTGTAACCTTAGTAGATAACTTTCTACTATGGTTATAGTATAACATAAAAGCTGTCATTTATTGTGCATAGAAGCTGTCACTTATTGCTATCATTTGTTTCTTGATAGCAATAAGTGATAGATTTTATGCATAATAAGTGATAGCTTTTATGTTATACTGTAACCTTAGTAGATAACTTTCTACTAAGGTTACATTATAACATAAAAGCTGTCACTTATTGTGCATAGAAGCTGTCACTTATTGCTATCATTTGTTAAAGTCGCTTAACATGCAAACTCAGGGGGAATCATACTTAGGGGGAATCTCTCAATCTTTTAATTGCCAAGAGTTTTTCATCTAGTTTTTTTTAAAAGGTATGATGCACCCCACATCAACAATGTGTGGCTAGTATTCCAATTGACTGCATGCAATCTACAGACATTCATGTCCAAGTGTTTGAAGATTCTCCGACCTATCGATGTTCAAAACTGAAAGAAGATGTGAATCCAATCCAAACTGAAGATGGAGAAGTGTATACCTTCTCCACCTCCGTTTCCAACCATAAGTCATGAAACTCATCAACCGGGCGATCTGATACCACTTTATCTTCATATAGTCCCCCATGCCACCATATAATCGACTAAGGTCCCTCTTATCATCCTGATATAACTACTCTAGAAAACTGTTTTCTTCATTCAAGGTGATGAAGTATGCCGGTAATTCGTTAATCGCCACCGGACTCTACTTCGTGGAAGCCTCACTTAACTATTTAGCTAATTTCTTCAACCTCTCTGTTTCTGAGTTCTCATTCATCCTTTCATATGTATCTGCCTCTGTCTCTTTTGTACCATATTTTTCTTCTTCTGTCTCTTTTGTATCAGCAGAGGAATCATCATGATCATCGGTACTTTCATCTTCAACAGAGGTAACAACTGTCTTTGCGAATTGGAAATTTCTTCTCAGGTACGTATTATAAGTACTTTTGTGTTTGAATTGGTGATTTTAATTATTTGCGCATGTTTGGATAAGTTTAAATGGTGACTTAATCGCTTTTATAATTATGTTGTGCAGTTTGTTGATTTCTTCTCAATACTTATTCACAAGCCGATCGATCTGAGAGTTTGTCAATAAGGAGATGCGCACACATGGTTTGAATACACTAAATTGATCAGAAGAAGTCATGAGTCATGATCTATATATCTTTTCTTTTTTCAAATGGTTGTATTGTACATGTTATGATCAAAGTACTTGAACCATTTTTAGTATTTTGGTTAACTAGCTAGTTACAAATGTTGTAGTTGATCGATACTATATACACTAAGGTATGTGCGCTATATGCAAACA
>CM041776.1:24223357-24246178 GCA_023374045.1 Limonium bicolor
TGTTGACCATTAACTTACTTATATTAACTTATGTCAAAACTAGCACATTTCGTTACTTTTACAAAAACAAGGCATACTTGTGAAATTTTTGATTTCCCATTGATTTAAACTTCCAAATGTGAGACTAAGTAGTACACATTTAATTAAAGAGTATGATGGACATTTAGCCATTCAAAACTCATTTACAAGACAATTTTTCAAAATGTGCTTTAAGACTCCTTAAAGCACATTTGTATTTTAACTTGTTTTCAGCTTGGTTTTTTTAGTAATTGATTTTATATGTTCATTAACGTTAATTAAGGTATAGATATGACTTTAGGTTATACAAATTTATCCCAAGCTTAGAGCACATTTTGCCCATGTTGACTTTAAGTATTTAGTTATGTTTTTATTGGTTTAATTGTCTACCAAGGTTTAATAAGGACTTAATTAGCCTTATTAAATCAGAATTGAGTATTATTTAGTCTTGGTAGGTTCTTTGGGTCATAACCAAGTTCACTCCAAGTTTAGGCATGTTTTTGCTCAAACTGTATTCAGGGTACTTATTGTTTTCCACCATGGTTTAATTGTACATGATGTTTCTAAGGCACTTTTAGCCTTTAAATATCATGTTTAGCATTTAAACAATATATGGGTTTGGGGTATTTCAATACCATTCCCAAACAACGCGCGACCGGAACAACCGGATTCCTCACCCCAATAATATATCCATATAGTTAAGAGCTCCATTATGGAACTTATCACATACACACACCATAAAGTATTACAACTGGGTTAGACACACAAGGGAGGTAAACATACTTACACGACAAACAATATACAACTAACTCACGCATAGCCGTGGTTAGAACGTTCCCATGGTTTGGGTCGTTAAATCCGAATACCGATCTCTTATGTGATCCTAGAGTCGGTTAGTTAAGTTTAACACATATTTGAGGTTAAACGGTACCGGAATTAAACACGCCACATAAATGAATTGCTATAAACTCATTTCATGTTTTATCTTACAAGGTGGCAAACACTCATAAAATCACATTGGCATACAAGCCGGTGTAATCCGGTAGGACACAGGTTGCAAGAAAATCATAACTTGGCCCTTGCTGCATACGAGTCCCGCCAAACGTAGTTCCTAAACAGATTAGTAATGTCGGTTAATTAACTTATTTAACTTCGAATAACTAAGTGTTTTTACATGATTATATGTCATGTTTCCTACTTAATTCACACTTGATTATCCTTGTTATACCCACTAGGGTTTACTACTTAAGTCACTCTTGTTTGTTTTTTTTTAACCTTTTGGGTCCGACCGACCCACCGACCGACCCAACCAACTGGGTCGGACCCTTCCAGTAATTCTCGGATTTGAAAATTCCACTTCGTCCGACCCACGTCCGACCCAAGTCCTCTGGGTCAGACCATTCCAGCAATTTTTCCGTCTTTTATAACCGACCGACCCAGTCTGACCCAAGTCCCCTGGGTCGGACCGTTCCAGAACCACTTATGGGCGACTACCAGAGGCCGACCGACCCAACCTAGGGTCGGTCCTGTTATAACCCAAGATTTGGTTATTATTTTATTTCGTCACAATTTAACTTTAAGTTGGTTCAATCTTAATTCAGGACATGGAGGTCCTTTGGATTAAAGTCAAGGGCGAGGTGGTCCTTTTCGTTTTAGATTTTTGGTAAGGGATTATTATTGATATTTGGGTGATATTAATAAATATCAATTACTTTTCTAATTAGCCTTTCACCCACTACCTAATCACGTTCATTCACGATCAGTCGCTCAGCCCTAGAGACGTTCTTCTTCCTCTTCTCTCTCAAGCTTCCTTCTCTGTTGATCTTCCTGCTGTGCTGCTGGTTGGAGATTCGAGTGCTGCAGGATCTTCGTCGTTCCGCTGTCCCCTTCGCAATCAGGTTTGTACATCTTTTGGTAGCGTTGCTATTCCGTTTGGAGAACTCCTCAAATCCCTAATTCCCTTTTCTACAATCTGATTGTGAACCAGTAATCCTCCGACGTCTGCGTCGTTCTCTCCTCTGCTGTGGATTGCTGCTGTGTCACTATCGTATTCAGGTGAGGGGTTCAATTCCGTTCTGTTTCAGTTTTGGTGTTGTGGTCAGTTCTGATTGAGAGTGTCTCTGCGTTGTGTTCAGAATTCAGTGGTTTGGTTTGCGTTCGGTCTGCGTTTGAGGGTCTACATTGGCTGGATTCTGCTGTTCAGAATTGAGGGATTGTCTCTGCTGTTAATTCGAGGTAGGTGGCTTATGGATTCGATTAGTGTGTTCGGCCTTGGGGAGTTTCGTTCCGGTTCTGAATTCTGATTGCCTGCTGACTCTGAATTTTGGTTGTGAATTGTCCTTTTGATGATGTTTTCATGCTTACAAACCCCCAAGGTTGTTTTCTGAAAACCTATATTGTTTTGACATTGTTTTGATGCCTCTGGTTGTGTAAAAATCGCCTCTGTTCTCTGCATTTTTCGGCGTGTCCGAACTTCCGTCCGAGCTTTGAAGTTCGGACATGCCCTTCTGCGCTTAAACTTTCTGAAGTTTTCGCTGTGTCCGAACTTCTGTCCGAGCTTTGAAGTTCGGACACAGCCTTCTGCATTCTCTGATTTTGGCTTCGACTTGTGTCCGAACATTGGATGTCCGGACACAAGTTCGGACTCTCCACGTCCTGTTTTCCGAAGAACGTCCGAACATCCGTCCGAACTTGGATGTTCGGACACCTCTGACTCTCCATCTGTTTTAAGGTTCGACTTGTGTCCGAACTTTGAAGTCCGGACACAAGTTCGGACATCTGTCTGGTTTTGCCTTCTGAGTCTCGACTTGTGTCCGAACATTGATGTCCGGACACAAGTTCGGACAGGCTACTGTTTTGGCCATAACTTGCTCGTTTGAGCTCCGTTTTGACTTCTGTTTGCGGGGTTGGATTCCCCTTCTGATTTCCAAGCTATCTATGAGCTTTCTGGTGCCTTTGGTGCACATATGCTTATCTGTATTTAAGCTTCTGTTTTGGGACCTAGTTATCTCTGTGTCTGAGCCTTTGGATGGCTGGTTACGCTGTCTCGTAGCGCGCTATGTAGGATCCTTCTGTTCACGGGTGATGTTCCCCGTTCTGTTCACGGGTGTTTACACCTGTTCTGTTTACGAGTGAGGTTTCCTCGTTCTGTTCACGAGCTGGTTGCTCGTTCTGTCTGTATGCTGTGATTACTAGTGTCCCACTCTGTTTTCTGCTTCTGTCAGCTTCTGCTCTGTTTCGTCCTTAATGATTGGACTTCTGTTTCTGATTTCTGATATATTTGTGGCTCTTTGACTCCTTCTGATTTGATAACATTCTGTAAATGTTTTGAGCATGCTGGTTGATGAAGTTGGTCATCTACTGGGCATAGTTGTGTGCTCATTCCCCTACTTCTAACGCTTTTGCAGATTGATTAGCGAGGATCGTCTCCCCTCAGCTTCTGGAGTTTTGTTGCTTTGTTTTGAGTTTCTCTTGAGACTTTGTATTTGGATTTGAGCCTTTGGGCCTCTTTGTTAGTTTCCGCTTCTGATATTGTTTGGTGGGTTCTGTAATGACTTTTGGGGATGTTTTAACATCTCTTGTTTTATACTTTATTTAAGTATTCCGTTTGGGCCTTATTTGACTATCTGTTTAAGTTCGTTTATTAGAGCCTTGCGTTATTATGTAATAATACGCGGCGTGTAATACCCCTAACTCCTAGGCCAGTGTTTGGGGGTGTTACATTTAGTGGTATCAGAGCTCTGGGTTCTAATCTGCTGGGATTTTAAGTTAGCCAGTCAGTCAGAAATGTCAGTGCTAGTGTCTGAGTTTAACTGCTTGCTGTTGGACTTTCAGAATGCCGCCAAGGAGAGCGAATAACCCTCCAGGGAATGTTGCTGATGCTGTTCAGCAATTCATGACGCAGCTCATGCAGACCATGGCTGCAGGGGGCGGTCCAGCTGGAGGAGGACCAGCTGGCGGAGCAGGCCCGGCTGGGGCAGATGCTGGAGGGAGGAATGTGAAGGCGCTTCAGGAGTTCATGAAGCTGAAGCCGCCGTCGTTCGATGGGGCAGGAGATCCCCAGGAGGCCAGCCACTGGTTGTCAGAGGTGGAGGATTTACTTCGGGTGATGGGCTCTGAGGAGGAGCAGAAGGTCGACTTCGCCACCTTTCTGTTCAAGGCCGAAGCCAAGGAGTGGTGGAGGTCAGTGATGGGGAAGTTCCCACAGCCTTGGACGTGGGAGCAGTTCACTGGGGAGTTCAACAAACAGTTCTACCCCGACGTCTACAAGGATCAGCGCATCCTGGAGTATAACCGGCTACGCCAGGGCCGGGACATGAGTGTGAGGAGTACGTCCGCAAGTTTATCAGCCTGTCTAAGTTTGCACCTGAGCCTGACGAGCATAGGAAGGCCAGGAAGTTTGAGAGTGGCCTGAGGCCGGACATCCGATCTGCTGTGACGCCGCTGCGTCACAAGACCTTCAGGGACGTTGCTGATGTCGCCCTGCTGGTAGAGGCCGACTTGAGAGGTCGCCAGTCTGGAGGGAAGGACCAGAAGAGGAAGCAGAGGTCCGATGACAGTGATAGGAGGGATCAGTCTGCTTCTCAGAAGAAGCAGTCTACTGGAGACCGCTCTGGGGACCGTTCGCGAGACAGAGGTGGTTCGTCTTCATCAGCTCCCGCTCCGAAGTGCCAGGTCTGTGGCAAGTTTCATAGAGGCCAGGACTGCTACAGGAAGTCTGGAGCCTGCTTCAAGTGTGGATCCATGGGACATAGGATTGCTGATTGCCCTCAGGCTGAGAGGAGCAGAGGTAGCTCTGGAGGTGGAGCTGGAGGATCTACATCTGGGTCTAGGGATCGAGACCGGGCTGAGCAGAAGAAGCCCCAGGGCCAGGCCAGAGTGTACGCGATGGCTGGAGAGAGAGACCGATCGACTGACAGAGTTGTCACAGGTATTCTCCAGCTGTCATCTCGTTCTGTTTTCTGTTTGTTTGACTCTGGAGCCACCCACTCTTTTATTTCTGCTGAGTTAGTGGGTGAGCTCGGTTTGCCTGTTGTGCCTCTGGGTGTTGAGTTATGTGTGCATAGTCCATTAGTTAGGGACTCTTCTATGCTGTTGAATTCTGTTTGCAAAGATAGTCCTGTGTTAGTCAGAGATAGGACTCTGTGTGCTAACCTCATCCCGATGGAGATGACTTCTTTTGATGTGATTCTGGGCATGGATTGGCTTGCTGCGCACCATGCCCATATTGATTGTGCTGCTTCGAGAGTCACTTTTGAGGAGCCGGGTCAGCCCCGTCTAGTTGTAGCAGGGAATGGACTCCCGTGCTCGCCGCCAGTCATATCTGCGATGCAGGCGTTCCGTTTTCTGAGGAAGGATGCCAGGGATATCTGTGCTACATCCCTGAGGTTCGCAAGGATGCGAAGTTGGAGGAGATTCCAGTGGTCAGAGACTTCCCCGATGTGTTCCAGGATGATGTACCTGGGCTTCCCCCTGTCAGAGAGGTGGAGTTCTCGATCGAGCTCGCACCTGAGACTCAGCCCATTTCGAAGGCCCCATACCGGATGGCGCCTGCTGAGCTCAAGGAGTTGAAGGTCCAGTTGCAGGAGCTGCTGGATAAGGGCTTCATTCGCCCGAGTGTGTCGCCTTGGGGAGCGCCAGTGCTATTTGTAAAGAAGAAGGACGGTAGTATGCGGTTGTGCATTGACTACAGGGAGCTCAACAAGGTTACCATTAAGAATAGGTATCCTCTCCCGCGCATAGACGACTTGTTCGACCAGTTAGCAGGAGCTAAGGTGTTTTCGAAGATCGATCTGAGGTCGGGATATCATCAGCTGAGGATTAAGGCAGATGACGTGCCTAAGTCCGCTTTCAGGACTCGTTATGGACACTACGAGTTCCTAGTGATGCCATTCGGGTTGACGAATGCGCCGTCAGTATTTATGGATATGATGAACAGAGTCTTCAAGCCGTTTTTGGACCAGTTCGTTGTAGTTTTCATCGATGACATCTTGGTGTATTCCAAGAGTGCTGAGGAGCACGAGGAGCATTTGAGGACCGTTCTCCAGACTCTGAGGGAGAACGAGTTGTATGCGAAGCTGAAGAAGTGCGAGTTCTGGCTAGATCAGGTGGTATTCTTGGGACATGTGGTCTCCAAGGATGGTATCTCCGTGGACCCGGAGAAGATTCGAGCTATTACTGAGTGGGCCAGGCCTACTAATGTCGGAGATATTCGTAGCTTCCTTGGACTAGCGGGCTACTATCGTAAGTTTGTGGAGGGCTTCTCCAAGTTGGTGATTCCGTTGACTCGTCTGCTGCAGAAGGAGGTGAAGTTCGAGTGGAGCGATGCCTGTGAGCAGTGTTTTCTGGAGCTGAAGAAGAGATTGACTACTGCGCCGATCTTGACTCTTCCGGAGGGGACCGAGGGTCTTGAGGTTTTCTGTGATGCGTCCCATAGGGGACTTGGATGCGTTTCTGATGCAGCAGGGGAAGGTAGTTGCATATGGCTCTCGTCAGTTGAAGCCATATGAGAAGAACTATCCGACCCACGATCTGGAGCTGGCTGCGGTGGTCTTTGCGTTGAAGATTTGGAGGCACTACTTGTATGGGGCAGCGTGCAAGGTGTATACGGACCATAAGAGCCTCAAGTATCTGTTCACTCAGAAGGAGTTGAACTTGAGGCAGAGGAGATGGCTGGAGTTGTTGCACGATTATGATTTAGAGATCCTCTACCATCCGGGTAGGGCGAATGTGGTTGCTGATGCGCTCAGTAGGAGGGGTCCGTCTGGGACTGTTTGTGCTTGTCCGGTGTGGAGAGGTCTGCTCAGGAGTTGCAGCGCATGGGTATCTGGGTTGTCCGTCCAGAGAGGTCTGGGATGTTAGCAGCACTGCAGGTTCAGCCTACCTTGATCGACCGGATCAAGGCCAGTCAGGAGCTTGATGTCAGTCTGTGTAAGATCAGAGAGAGTTTGTCTGCTGGTCAGGAGTCCGAGTTCCGGGTTTCAGAGGATGGCTGCCTGAGGTTCAGAGGCCGTGTTTGTGTGCCGGCAGACGATGCGTTGAGGCGTGAGATCATGCAGGAGGCTCATGGAGCTCCATACTCGGTACACCCAGGAGGTGTGAAGATGTACCGGGATCTGCGGGAGACTTTCTGGTGGAGCAATATGAAGAGGGACATCTCGACTTTGTATCCAGATGTAGGACCTGTCAGCAGGTCAAGGCCGAACATCAGAGACCACGGTTTGCTTCAGCCTCTTCCCGTTCCGGAGTGGAAGTGGGAGAGCGTCGGTATGGATTTTGTATGGGACTGCCTAAGACTCCGAGGGGTTTCGATGCAGTTTGGGTCATTGTGGACCGGCTCACGAAGAGCGCTCACTTCTTGCCTGTCAGGAAGACTTTCAGTTTGCACCGTTTAGCCCAGTTGTACATTGATGAGATAGTACGTCTGCATGGGGTTCCGGCTTCGATTGTGTCTGACAGAGATCCGAGGTTTGTGTCCAGGTTCTGGCAGAGTTTGCATCAGGCTTTGGGGACGAAGTTGTCTTTCAGTTCAGCTTACCATCCTCAGTCAGACGGGCAGACAGAGAGGACGAATCAGGTCCTAGAGGACATGCTCAGGGCATGTGTGCTCGACTTTGGGGGCAGCTGGGATCAGCACGTGGCACTGATAGAGTTCGCGTACAATAATAGTTTCCAGACCAGTATCGGGATGGCTCCCTTTGAGGCCTTGTATGGCAGGAGGTGCAGATCACCCATCTGTTGGGATGATCTGAAGGAGAGAGCGGTGATTGGTCCAGTTTGGTTCAGGATGCTGTGGGCAAGATTCAGTCTATCAGAGAGCGTCTGCTTGTGGCTCAGAGTCGTCAGAAGAGTTACGCCGATCAGAGGAGACGACCTCTAGAGTTTGAGGTGGGCGATCATGTGTATCTGAAGGTTTCTCCAGTGCGAGGAGTCGTTCGTTTTGGGAAGAGAGGCAAGCTTAGCCCTCGTTTTGTGGGTCCTTTTGAGATCCTAGAGAGGATCGGACCGGTTGCCTATCGTTTGGCTCTGCCTCCGTCTTTAGCAGCAGTGCACAGTGTTTTCCATGTTTCGATGCTGAGGAAGTACATTCCGGACCCATCTCATGTGATCGACTTCAGTCCGCTTCAGTTGAGGGAGGACTTCACGTTTGAGGCAGTTCCTTCGAGGATTAGCGCGGGATGTCCGTAAGCTCAGGAGTAAGACCATGCCCTTGGTGAAGGTGCAGTGGTCGGGTCAGTCGAGAGAAGAGGCGACCTGGGAGGTCGAAAGTGAGTGCGTTCTAAGTTTCCCGCCCTTTTGAGCAGTAGGTATGTTTTAATTTCGAGGACGAAATTCTTTTAAGGGGGAGGTGATGTTATAACCCAAGATTTGGTTATTATTTTATTTCGTCACAATTTAACTTTAAGTTGGTTCAATCTTAATTCAGGACATGGAGGTCCTTTGGATTAAAGTCAAGGGCGAGGTGGTCCTTTTCGTTTTAGATTTTTGGTAAGGGATTATTATTGATATTTGGGTGATATTAATAAATATCAATTACTTTTCTAATTAGCCTTTCACCCACTACCTAATCACGTTCATTCACGATCAGTCGCTCAGCCCTAGAGACGTTCTTCTTCCTCTTCTCTCTCAAGCTTCCTTCTCTGTTGATCTTCCTGCTGTGCTGCTGGTTGGAGATTCGAGTGCTGCAGGATCTTCGTCGTTCCGCTGTCCCCTTCGCAATCAGGTTTGTACATCTTTTGGTAGCGTTGCTATTCCGTTTGGAGAACTCCTCAAATCCCTAATTCCCTTTTCTACAATCTGATTGTGAACCAGTAATCCTCCGACGTCTGCGTCGTTCTCTCCTCTGCTGTGGATTGCTGCTGTGTCACGTCTATCGTATTCAGGTGAGGGGTTCAATTCCGTTCTGTTTCAGTTTTGGTGTTGTGGTCAGTTCTGATTGAGAGTGTCTCTGCGTTGTGTTCAGAATTCAGTGGTTTGGTTTGCGTTCGGTCTGCGTTTGAGGGTCTACATTGGCTGGATTCTGCTGTTCAGAATTGAGGGATTGTCTCTGCTGTTAATTCGAGGTAGGTGGCTTATGGATTCGATTAGTGTGTTCGGCCTTGGGGAGTTTCGTTCCGGTTCTGAATTCTGATTGCCTGCTGACTCTGAATTTTGGTTGTGAATTGTCCTTTTGATGATGTTTTCATGCTTACAAACCCCCAAGGTTGTTTTCTGAAAACCTATATTGTTTTGACATTGTTTTGATGCCTCTGGTTGTGTAAAAATCGCCTCTGTTCTCTGCATTTTTCGGCGTGTCCGAACTTCCGTCCGAGCTTTGAAGTTCGGACATGCCCTTCTGCGCTTAAACTTTCTGAAGTTTTCGCTGTGTCCGAACTTCTGTCCGAGCTTTGAAGTTCGGACACAGCCTTCTGCATTCTCTGATTTTGGCTTCGACTTGTGTCCGAACATTGGATGTCCGGACACAAGTTCGGACTCTCCACGTCCTGTTTTCCGAAGAACGTCCGAACATCCGTCCGAACTTGGATGTTCGGACACCTCTGACTCTCCATCTGTTTTAAGGTTCGACTTGTGTCCGAACTTTGAAGTCCGGACACAAGTTCGGACATCTGTCTGGTTTTGCCTTCTGAGTCTCGACTTGTGTCCGAACATTGATGTCCGGACACAAGTTCGGACAGGCTACTGTTTTGGCCATAACTTGCTCGTTTGAGCTCCGTTTTGACTTCTGTTTGCGGGGTTGGATTCCCCTTCTGATTTCCAAGCTATCTATGAGCTTTCTGGTGCCTTTGGTGCACATATGCTTATCTGTATTTAAGCTTCTGTTTTGGGACCTAGTTATCTCTGTGTCTGAGCCTTTGGATGGCTGGTTACGCTGTCTCGTAGCGCGCTATGTAGGATCCTTCTGTTCACGGGTGATGTTCCCCGTTCTGTTCACGGGTGTTTACACCTGTTCTGTTTACGAGTGAGGTTTCCTCGTTCTGTTCACGAGCTGGTTGCTCGTTCTGTCTGTATGCTGTGATTACTAGTGTCCCACTCTGTTTTCTGCTTCTGTCAGCTTCTGCTCTGTTTCCTTAATGATTGGACTTCTGTTTCTGATTTCTGATATATTTGTGGGCTCTTTGACTCCTTCTGATTTGATAACATTCTGTAAATGTTTTGAGCATGCTGGTTGATGAAGTTGGTCATCTACTGGGCATAGTTGTGTGCTCATTCCCCTACTTCTAACGCTTTTGCAGATTGATTAGCGAGGATCTCCCCTCAGCTTCTGGAGTTTTGTTGCTTTGTTTTGAGTTTCTCTTGAGACTTTGTATTTGGATTTGAGCCTTTGGGCCTCTTTGTTAGTTTCCGCTTCTGATTAGTTTGGTGGGTTCTGTAATGACTTTTGGGGATGTTTTAACATCTCTTGTTTATACTTTATTTAAGTATTCCGTTTGGGCCTTATTTGACTATCTGTTTAAGTTCGTTTATTAGAGCCTTGCGTTATTATGTAATAATACGCGGCGTGTAATACCCTAACTCCTAGGCCAGTGTTTGGGGGTGTTACAGGTCCCATGGGTCGGTCCACAATAGAACATGTCCAAAACTTGTCAAATCTTCTCCAACTTTTCCTCAAACCTCCTAGTATGTCCTAACACCCTTACGCACTTCAAACACACCTTTAGCCATGCACTAAACCCCTTCAATCACACACCAAAACCATCTTGACCATTACACAAATTTCTTACAAAATTCCTAGCACTTGTAATGTTTTCTCCTTAGGATTTCTAAGTGGTTGTTTCATGCCTATAACTCCACTAACCAAAATGTTACCTACCATCATCACCACTGCTCCAAGGGCATCATTTCACTCATACACCTCCCATACACAAACTCCTTCTATTTTCCACTAGCTCACACTTAGATCTCCACAAGGCATTATTTTTCCTTTGATCACCAAAACTTGCACAAGACTTAGCACTTCACATAACATAACCTTGGTGTGTTTAAAACACCCACTAATCTCTAAGTCCTCCAAGACAATGCCCAAGGCATCATAACACTTAAGAACACCTTAATTCACTTTCTTTCACCATCTTTACATTTAACCATTCCTAGTACCTTCTAGGTCATAAAATCTCATTACAACACATAAACTCCTTTGTTTATTAACCAATTTTTTTGCCATAGCTTCTCTTGTATATTCTTACACCAAAACACATAGTTTTCACCATTAAACATCCAAGAACACTTAAATCCATCAAGAACATTCTCATACACAAAACTTCCCCCAATTACACTACATCACAATATAGTGCATAATTTAACTTGCTTGGCACTTAGGCCCTTAAATAACATGGCTCTTAGGCCCTTAAATTGCATAAACCTTAAACATTGAATTTCCCACATATATATTGCCTTTGACCTGCAATTACACACAACACCTCATGTGACTTTTAATAATTCCCTTAAGAACAATTCACTAGGTCTTTTGCCATTGGCTCCTTAGGTATTTTATTAAGCAAATCAAGCTCATTTTTCCTAAGGCATTTAAACTACATTGAGATAGTTTGTTTACCTCTTTTCTTCAAGATTTTTACTTGAACACCTTTGTTCTTCCTTGTTTGGAAATCGGCAAGAGGACTTGGTTACTTGTCAATGTTCTAATCAATACACAAGTAAAACCAATGAGCATTCAAGCTTCATGCTTAAACTCATTTACAAACCCTAGGTTATATATATTGTCTTAACACATTAGGATAGTTGTTTTACCTTGGAATAAAAAGAGAGCTTGAATAAGCATCAAGAGAGGACTCCTCCTAGCCCTTTGATGATTGAAATGGAGCTATGGAAGAACAAGAGAAGACACCATTAATGGTGAATTTTCGGACATATACAAAAACAAGGGGAAATGTTGTTTTTCTTTGGTTTTCCTTACCTTGAAGCAAAGGAGAATGACAAGGCATGGAAAGGTGAGCTCAAGCTCCTTCAATGGAGATTCTTCATGGCACCAAATGGAGTTCTTGAAGATTTGAAAAGAGGAAAACGAAGAGCTCACTCTAACTAAGACAAAGGTAGTCTTGAAATTGAATTTGGACCATGGAGCTAGAAGTTACAAGCAGTGGAAGTTGGAGAATGGCTACTTGCTGTAGCAAAACCGATGGAGCTTGGGAGAAGATGAAGAAATCGGTGGGAATTAAGAAAGAAAGAAGAAAGTGAGGTGAGAGGTCTACTTTTGAAGATATTTATCATATAAAGGTAATTTCTTCTTTTTACTTACTTTTCCTTCTTTTCTTTACTTATCTTGTACATGGTGGTGAGTCACCACTTAGGAAACCGGCCCCCTTCATATAATAGGGCATTTCATGACTTATGTTGACCATTTAATTAAGCTAAGTTGACTTAAGTCAAAACTAGCACTATTTGGGCACTATTCACTAACCAAGGCACATAATTGTGAAAATTTTGATTACCCATTGATTTAGACTTCCTAATGTGATACTAAGTAGTACACATGTTAATTAAAGAGTAATGATGGACATTTAGCCACTCAAAACTCATATACAAGACATTTTTTCAAAAATGTGCTTTAAGACTCCTTAAAGCACATTTTGTGTTTTAACTTGTTTTCAAGCTTGGTTTTCTTTAGTAATTGGTTTAATATGTTCATTAACATACAAATAAAGTCTTGGTAAGCTTATTAGGTCTTAACCAAACTTATCCCAAGCTTAGAGCACATTTTCGCCAATATTGGCTTTAAGGTATTTATTTGTGTTTTGTTTGGTTTAGTTGTCTACCAACATTTCCTAAGGACTTAATTAGCCTTAATAAATCATAATTGAATGTTATAAAGTCTTGGTAGGCTCTTTGGGTCCTAACCAAGTCCACTCCAAGCTTAGAGCATGTTTTTGCTCAAACTGTGTTAGTAGTACTTTACTGTTTTTACTATGGTTTAAATTGTACACTGATGCTTCTAAGGCACTTTTTAGCCTTAATATACCATGGTTTAACATTTAAACAACATACAAAGGTTTGGGGTATTTCAATAATACCCTTAGTATTAATATTAAGTATATAATAACCTAAGTAAAAAACACTTGGGTACGAGATACGACAATGTCGATCTCTAGAGCATGGATCTCGAACATGAATATGACCTAGACTACTTCTAGGTATGCGTGTCCCTTTGAGAAGCTAATTAATAAATTGTATTCTCCATAAAACTAAGAGTTTATCATAATCCTATGAGAGAACTGGTATGAGATGAGGGGAGGAATCCCGGTAGTTTACGAACTACCTTGTTGCGCATTTGTGATCACTGAGGGGTACCCGATCGGGTTCCGCTCCAGGAAATTTCCCAACGAGCCCCAATTGGATCGTGGGTCAGATGGTACCTGTTGTTGGTACGTGGCTACGGCTTTTATATGGACGTCTTACGAGGTAAAGTGAACGACCAGGGGCCTCCAGACCTCTGGCAACATGAGCACCTTTGTGTGTACGAGAGGACTACTATCCATTGGTAAGGTTAACCGGGTTGTCCTAACATGACGCCCAACTGGTAATTAATTAAACATGGTTTGGATGGATGGGGCCTTGAAGGCCAAATAATATTAAACATGGAAACCGTTCGCTAAGGCGATTATACACAGTATTGTAACTATTCGATATGTTCGTTTATACAATTGTTGTTTGTGTTATGTAATGACTGTATTGATTGGATGGATGAATATAAATTATGCATGATTATTACAGTATTAATTATATCTGTAAACTGGTAAAGCATGAAGCCAATCTAATAACAAGATGGCTAAAATGACTAGTGACCAATAGGGTCCAGGCCCGTATACTCAACGTTTATCGCTGAGCCTTTATGGCATGTTGTAGGTTGCTGATCATCGTCGAAGCCGAAGTGCGGGATTGGGTAGATGCTCACTTGTCGACGGTTATGGTTTTGGACTTAGTATGATGTATAGGATTTATCTCGTTATCACAGCGGTTTAGTAGTGTTGTTCATTTTGGTTGTTGGATTTAGTTTCTACTTCATTACTCGCATGGGCGTGTAATGGCAGGTGACACCTGAGTGAGATTAATGTTGTTTATTCTTCCGCTGTAACACGTCTTTTAATTATGCTACGTGAGGGATTATTACATGTTTATCGAGAGGGGTGTTACAATGTGCAATATGAGCACAACACACTATGCGTGAATGTTACATCACATAGATGTACATTATAGGAATCATGGGTAGATATATACTATATACCTATACGAGAAAAGACGACTTTGAGATGAAGTCTTTTTAAGGGGGGTAGACTGAAATACCCATAACTAATTAAATATTGATTAAACATGTAATCAATTAAATTAAGGCCTAAACATGCCTTAAAACCAACTTAAAAACAACAATGGTCAACATAAAGTAAATATTGCACCCCTTGACCATTTAGGGCAAATATATGCCCAAATGAACTCCTTAGGAGATAAAATTAATTCCTAAGCATATCAACACATAAATGAACATAATACAATTATTGGACAACACTCCAACATCATGAGCAAGAATTAACATGCTTAAAAGTCACTTAGGGCAAATTGTGCTCCAAACAAGCTTTAAAGGTCTTGTGACCTCCGTTTGATTCCAAATTGAATTCATAAGTTTATTAATCATGTAGATGTAATTAATCAATTACCAAAGAAAACCATGCTCAAAAACAAGCTTTAACACAAAATGTGCACTAAGACTCCTTAAAGCACATTTTTGAGAAATTGTCTTCCAAATTGGTTTTCGATGGACTTTAGGGTCTTTATTACCCTTAAATATACTAATGTGACATAATGTACCACATTAGAAAGTCTAATTCAAAGTTCTTAAAAAAATCAGAAATATGTGCCTTGATTATGAATAGTACTTTAATAACATGTAATTCCTAAATCTAGTCAATGGTCAAACTTCTTTCTTTGACCTTGACCATATAATGTCGCTCAATTAAGAGCCTTTCCTTAACAATTAGCCGGCCACACATATATAAATATATGACTCCAAAAATGGCTTTTATAAAGTAAGATAAGTATCATTATTTAATTTAATTAATCAAATTTCTTCCTTCCACCTTGGCACTCTCTTACGGCAGCCTTAGGAGGTTCCTTCAGCATTAGGAAACCCTCCAAAATATCTACCATGACTCATCATGATACTATTCTTCTTATGACATCACTTCACCTTCCTTTCAGCCGAGACCACCACTTCATATCCTCTCTTCAGCTCCTCCATTACCGTGAGCAAAGCACCAACTTCAAAGACTAGCCCAATGAGTCATAGGTAAGCTCTTTATATGTGGTTACACCCATTTTCTTCCTCTCCTTCTACTCTTTCCAATGAGCTCAACCATTCCCATTTCCATCAAGCCCTTGTGTGTGAAGTGGAGCTTGAGGATAGGGGTATGCTCGGTTGAAAACCAGAAAAGGAAGGGAAGAAAGCTTGATAAGTTCTTAAGGTATAAAAGTGCTTTAAGCATGATCTTCATCTTCTCCTTTGGTTCCGGTTTTATCCCTTGTTCTCTTTAGCTCATTTCCACCATTTTTACATACTCATTCAGCTTGAACATCCAAGTCTTGAAGAGGTAGCAAGATCTAGGTCAAAAAGACCTCATTTTAGTCCATTTCGGTAAGGAAAATCCACCCTTGTTATACCTTGTTTTCTACCGGTTTTATGTGCTGAGTGCAATGGTGTTTTTAACACCTTGGTTTGCTCCAATTATTCAGGTGGTAACAGCCCTTACCAAGCCTACAAAATTAAGGTAAATATCATGCCTTTTACTAAGCTTAAACTAGCTCTTAATGATCTTAATATCATAAGACTAATCCTAATCTTTTTCCCATGCAAAAATGCTGCCGAAATGGGTGTTGTTACTATGGGAAAATTCTGCACAAAAGTGAAGAAGTGAAGCCTAAGGGAAAAACTAGCAAAGTAAGGAAATCTAACCTTTAAATGCTATGTCAACTAATCCTATATGTTAGTTATGTTCAAGAAACTAACCTAAACATTTTATTTAAATTAGCCGTGAGCTTTGGAGGGCCTTGGCTGGTTGATTTTACTACTACAAATTTGGTCTATTACTACTAATTAAACACAACTATTATAAAACGGAGTAGTTATTGATATAGTTGAGTGTTTATAAGCTAGTTAAGACAACTGTTAATTAAATATAGTTGTATTAGCTTTCACCGCACTGAAGCACGACGCGGAGGAATAAAAAAAATAACGCGGAGCAATAAACCCACGTTCGATTCCTGTATGGACTGAAAATTGTAAATACAAAAGAATAAAAACACTCGTCTCAAATTAACTCCTCCCTTTGTTTTTCCTCCCTCCGTCTCAAGCATGCTCACTCCCAACTTGTTCATTCGCGGTGACCTAAGAGTAAATCGAACGTTGCTGCTGTTTGTGTGAATTTTTCACAAATGACTGCTACAAGATCAAGTGTACTTCTTGCTGATCGGTAAGGCTATTTCTAATTTTCTTATTGAAGTTAATGATAAACTCAGCATTTAGGTTTTCTTTTGTATGGAATTTGGAGGGTCATGAATCGGTGATTTCTCTTTTTACATAACCCTAACTTGTGTTAGTGGGTGTTGTTCGAAAAAAATCTTTAGGTCTTTGCTGAGATTTGTGAATCAATTGACGGCTACAAACTAGGTATCAATCTTGTTCTTCCGCTGTGTCTGAAATCGGTGAGACTCCTGTACATTTCTTTGCTACTTGGAGTGAACAATGCATATAGAATTTTGGGGTGTTCTGATTTTGCAGATGATTTGGGGATGTTTGATAATACATAATCGGTCTATCTTAATTATCGTCCGCTTTCAATATTTTACAACCCTTGTCATGGTTCTTAGGTATTCCTGGGATAAAATCTTCCTCGACTTGGTGTGAATTTCATATCTACGGACAGCTGTGAACAATTTGTGTCTAATTCTTTCAATATTGTTTCAATTCTTGGGTTTTTTTCCATTCGTGTGGTTTGTATGTAGTAAACAATATTAACCGATAAAAAAAAGAGATGGTCTATACTTTACGTCTTTTCCTACACTTCTTATCAGATCTTTCCCTTGCGCCATGTTTTCTTACTAGATGAAATTAGGACCTATGTATGGTAGTCTGTCTGTAACGCCCCTATTTAACATAATTGCAGCGGAAATAAAATACTAAAGGCGTTAATAGACCATCGGGTTCCAAACACCCGGTACCAACCTCACCAATTACAACCATTACAATTATCTAAGTTACGGTCTGAACTCAAGAAAACAACGTAAACAAAACTGAATGTAAAACAAAATAACTCTCCACAGTTCCTAATTCCCATCTCAATCACTCATGCTCTTCGTGGCCACCTGTATAAACAATTTCGTACCTGCAAGATGAAACCAAGCAGCCCACCCCAAAAGGGGTGAGTCAGTTCCCTGGAATGGAACTGCTACAATTCTCTAAAACAATAAATTAAAATATACTTCTTCAAATAAAACCGTAACATGAAAACAAACTCTTAAAAGTAAAACAGAGATAAAGCACCTCAAAACAATCAAGTTAAAGAGAAAAGAAAACAAGACAAAGATAGAGATAAATAACTTCCAAACCAAGTCATCCACTTAAGAAGTCACACCACATAGTTAGTAAGCATCCATTGTTGATGTTAGAACCAATTATGGTTAAGAAGAGAAAGACTCAGGTAATCATAAAGGACTAGGAATGATATGAATACCCATAACCCGTGACAGACAGTTTATGTCGCCACCATTTCAGAAAGCTGATTCCCATAGACAAAATATACTCAAGAGTGGAATAAACTAATTGGGAGAGATGGCCCCCACCGCCAGTCAGTTGTCACAAGGACGAGGTAAACAGACCTCCGCTGTCAGTTGTCCATATGGACAAGGTATAGCAGACCTCCGCTGCCACCGACCCGTTCTCAGTCATCGGTGAAAAGTGTGTGCACCACTTAATAAAAGAATCCATACTCAGTACCAAGATTAACATTTTCCCATATTCCCATTAGATTATTAACTGCACAAGAGCAATACCAAAATACTCAGTCCTAAAGAGTGCAGAGGCGTAAACCCTCAACAATTAATACCCAATAGAAAGAATCCATTCCCAATAAGGCCGATCAAACTCAACTCATGGATGAAACAATACCCATTATCCAAAGGAAGAATTACCAACACCAGATATTTCCTATATTCCCAGTTACCCCACTAGATCATTAACTGCACCAGAGCAATACCAAAACACTCAGTCTAACAGAGTGCAGAAGCGTAAACCCTAGGCAGTTAATATCTAGTGAAACAACTAAATAGGAGGAACCAACAACCAAGGAAGTCCCACATACAGGCTCAATTAGTCACATCAAGCTCAGTTAGTCACCCAAACAGATTCCTTTCGAAATTCATTCAAAGTCAATTAGCGTTTTCCAAAACATATCCTTAAGTCTGTTAGCAATCAGTATTGGAGTACGAGAAATTGTACCTGGTTAATGATGTAGCAGTCCTAGTCGACTTGTGCAAATATTCAACAATACTCTGAGGAATATTAAAGGTAGTCTAACATCAATAACTTGTAGCCTAAGTTAAACTTAAATAAATTCCTCACTCCTATTTCTGTCCAATTGTCTTTTAAGCCCTCACTTAAATATTATGTGTAACCTTTGACTTATCTTAGAATGTTGTATAACTCAAGGTTGTAAGATCAAGGAATGCATTTTATTAATACTTGTTAATTGTTCCACTCTTATCCACTACTCATACTTAACCATAATTCTCAATTCAAGACTTTTGAGACCCTTATGTCATAAATGCATTTTATGTTATTAAATAAATCTTAGAACGCAAATTCTGGGCTACACCTCACTGTAGCCAGTGGTGGCTACATCCAGATACGCCGCTCACTTTCTTTTTTTTTTTTTTTTTTTCTTCTTCCCTTTTAATTAAAATAAAACAAAAAATATAGGAATATGGGAGGAACAGAGGGACAATTCGCGAATCATACAGGAAGCGCTACGGGTTCGTTTCTTTTTTAAAAAAAATTTTCTTTATTTATATTATAATAACAATAATTTTAAAGTGTTGTAACTTTTAATATATAAGTGTAAAATGAACAAAAATTATATCATTGTTCATCTAAATTCAAGCTCTTCAAAACAAGACCACTCATGAATATATTTTGTCAACTTTTAAAAAAATTATTTTTAGATGTACATAATGATATTTTAATGTGAGGATGTATGTACATATTTTAATGTGAGAATGTACATGTTTTAATGTGACGATGTACATGTTCAAATGTGAGAATGTACATGTTCCTTAATGAACATTTGTACATGTTTGTATGACCACCCTAAACCCGCCACTGCAAACCCTAAAAATGTCTTCGACGTTTTTTAGCTATCCTAGGGTGGTTTTTGGGTGTTTTGGGGTAGGGTAATCTATTTGGAATTTGTTTCGTACTTTATTTTATAGCAACTAACTCGACAGGTTTTTAGGGTTTGTGGTAGCGGGTTTAGGGTCGTTAGACCCTAAACCCGCCACTGCAAACCCTAAAAATGCCTTCGACGTTTTTAGCTATCCTAGGGTGGTTTTGGGGTGTTTTGGGGGGTAGGGTAATCTATTTGGAAACTGTTCTATACTTTATATTGTAGCAACTAACTCGACAGGTTTTTAGGGTTTGTGGTCACGGGTTTAGGGTCGTTAGACCCTAAACCCGCACTACAAACCCTAAAAATGCCTTCGACATTTTTTAGCTTTCCTAGGGTGGGTTTTAGGGTGCGTGGGGTTAGGGTAATCTATTTGGAAGCCATTCTATACTTTAATGTGAGGATGTAAGTACATATTTTAATGTGAGAATGTACATGTTTTAATGTGACGATGTACATGTTCAAATGTGAGAATGTACATTTTCAATTATGAGAATGTATATGTTTTAATGAACATCTGTACATGTTTGTATGACCGTCTGTACAAGTGTTCCTCCTTATATGTACATGTTTTAATCTAAGAATGTACATATTTAATGATTCGTACAGGTTTATATGACTATCTATATGTTTTTAATGCGAGGATGTACATGTTTTTACGTGAGGATGTACATGTTTTAGTGAACATTTGTACATGTTTTAGTGAACATTTGTACATGTTTTAGTGAACATTTGTACATGTTTGTATGACCATATGTACAAGTTTTTTTTACGTTCTCTGTTTCATACATGTAAAAAAATATTTTTTTAAAAGTTGTCAAAATATATCCATGACTGGTCTTGTTTTGAAGAGCTTGAATTTATGTAAACAATGATATAATTTTTTTTATTTTGAACTTATATATTAAAAATTACAATAATTTCAAGATTTTGTGATAAAAAAGAAAAAAAAACAAAATCCAAAAAAAGAAAATCGTAAGACGCGCGTGTACTCGGAGCAGATGTAGCCACATATGGCTACATGTACATGTAGCTTAGACGCTCTGATCTTAGAATTTCAATAACAATTCTTAAGCTCAATACTTTTGTTCTTACTTTAGAATAAACATCCTATTATGACCTATGATAGGTTTATCTTAGAATACTATACTATTATCTCACAATGTAATGTAGTTTTATCAATATTTGCTAGTTAACCCATTATGATTAGATCTTCCTCTTAACTTAATTAAGATCTACATCTTGTATACGGGAATCATAGTGTTGTAGATGCATTGTATTATAACCTAATGGAGCTACCAAAATCAACTATCTTACCTTTAGTTCAAAATGACTTCTAATTACAACCATTTAATAATCTTGTCATAAGATGTTCAATTACTTTTCATCTTGAAATAACAATATTCTAATAACTTAATAAATTATTTTCCTTTATTATGTTTTAGGATAAACATTATATCTTAACATAAGGTAAAATTTATCTAAGAATTAAATCCCCATTCATGAGTGAAATTGTCAATTATTTAATAAGATCATCTATTCCGAAAATTCTCATATTTTATATTCAAATAACGTATCAATATTTCCCATTACCGTAAAATATATCAATATAATATCTTATGTAACTTAGTTTCGTCTGATTAAAGGTTTAAAGTTTTAAATATCTAATTTATATTTACCAACCTTTTTACAAGTTCTAGCTATTAACTACAACACTTATTTATAAGCTCACATTCTAAATATTGGTAGTTAATGTTATAAATGTATTTTATATGGCTTATCTACCTCTAAGAAACTTAAAGATTGTTATCTAGATTAATTCCCTAATTATAGTTTAATATAGTTTTACATCACAATCCTTTTAATGATTTTATCTTAAAACATTAAGTCATTATTCAATACTATATATGTTATGAGATGATTAAATCTGGACTTATAAACTACTTCACATTTAGATAAAAGTATTTCATTTACTTTATTATTGATTATATTATAAGATCTATTTGTGTAACATTTTGTGAAATCTAATTACAAATTTTCCTAAGTGTTAACTTATTAATTACTTAACCCAATTATAGACTTACATTATGGTCGTTGACTAATACTATACATGTATTTTAATACGGTTTATATAAATCTTAGAAATTCAAAGATAACTCTTTAAGTTTAATTGAAATACCCCGAATAATTACCACTTTAAATTAGTGAAGTTTAAACTAAATTATGTGCAACAATTACAGTAAAACCTTATGGTATTAAAATATATATCCAAACGGGTACTCATGCCGCGTATACATATCGGTACGTGGTACGCAAATATAAGCTCACATGAATAAAATCATAAACGCGACGAGATTATCCGAAAATATCGCGTTATATAATCCGGATATAAAATAATGTATGAACAATTAAATTTAGTATATATACATGTCCGAAAGCGTGACAACGTTACATATTAATATAGTCACGTACTTATATATGTATGAACACGAAAATACATGTACGTAACGTTACGATATTATGACGTTGTAAATAATAAATAATAACGTCGCATAAGCGCATATAATCAAAACGCGACAAGTATATACATATACGTATATATATAACTAACAATGTAACGAATAAATTAGTCAAGTATAAAGCTAATAACGCGACATATTATATAGTCACATTTATATACAATTAGCATAAATAGTTGGTACAAAAAAAAGAAGGAACAAAAACGCTTCCGCCGGGATTCGAACCCAGAACCTCCCATACCTTCCCCGAATACCTTAACCGGTTGAGCTGTGCCCGAATTCAGTGACAAATACCATCGAATTAAATCTACTATTGAGTCTATTAAGGTAACAAAAAAAAAACAACCAAACATACCGTTGCAGCACCTCTGTAATAACAGTTCCTTCCTCCTCCTCGACAGAGTTGCTATTTTCTTTTCGAACGCCCATACCCCCTTGTAATTTGAGACCGCAGGCGGGACTTGTTCCCTACTTAATTTCAGTAAAGTAGTCAAGCATATCAGAGACTGTTTCTTTTTCCCCAAACTCCCACGCCATGGGAATCAGTAGCAACCAGTAGTTATATTAATACCCACCCAGCTGCTCTCCTGTTCTTTCCCTCTGTCGATGCAGTCCCAAATCCTCACCCAAGTCCCTCCAACCTTCTGCACTTCTCACGCATTAACCTGGCATGAAGATCAGCTAGCACAATCTTTGGAGATTCTGGAACAGAACTCTCTCCATGAACTCCCGCAGGTGAAGTTCCTGTTGCTTTAAGTCCCTTAGTTCCCTCTGTTTGTTGTCCGAGAATAGAGTGTAAACCTCCTTTTTGTTTAGCTTTCCAGCAACTGGAAGGGCTATACAGA